>VXAX01000180.1:179658-203646 GCA_013399835.1 Leptocoma aspasia | reverse complement strand
GGGGATAAATGACCCCAGAGCTTTTTGGGGGATAAACAACCCCAGAGTTTTTTGGGGGATAAACAACCCCAGAGCTTTTTGGGGATAAATGACCCCAGAGCTTTTGGGGGATAAACGATCCCAGAGCTTTTGGGGATAAGTGATCCCAGTGCTCTTTGGGGGGATAAATGACCCCAGAGCTTTTGGGGGATAAATGACCCCACTGCCCTTTGGGGGACAAATGACCCCGCTGCTTTTTGGGGACAAATGACCATTTTTGGGGGATAAATGACCCCAGAGCTTTTTGGGGGATAAACAACCCCAGAGTTTTTTGGGGGATAAACAACCCCAGAGCTTTTTGGGGATAAATGACCCCAGAGCTTTTGGGGGATAAACGATCCCAGAGCTTTTGGGGATAAGTGATCCCAGTGCTCTTTGGGGGGATAAATGACCCCAGAGCTTTTGGGGGATAAATGACCCCACTGCCCTTTGGGGGACAAATGACCCCGCTGCTTTTTGGGGACAAATGACCATTTTTGGGGGATAAATGACCCCAGAGCTTTTTGGGGGATAAACAACCCCAGAGTTTTTTGGGGGATAAACAACCCCAGAGCTTTTTGGGGATAAATGACCCCAGAGCTTTTGGGGGATAAACGATCCCAGAGCTTTTGGGGATAAGTGATCCCAGTGCTCTTTGGGGGGATAAATGACCCCAGAGCTTTTGGGGGATAAATGACCCCACTGCCCTTTGGGGGACAAATGACCCCGCTGCTTTTTGGGGACAAATGACCATTTTTGGGGGATAAATGACCCCAGAGCTTTTTGGGGGATAAACAACCCCAGAGTTTTTTGGGGGATAAACAACCCCAGAGCTTTTTGGGGATAAATGACCCCAGAGCTTTTAGGGGATAAATTACCCCAGTGCTTTTGGGGGGTATAAATGACCCCAGTGCTTTTAGGGGATAAATGACCCCAGTGCCCTTTGGCAGAGGTTTCCCCGATGGACATGGCCAAAGGTGACAGCCCAAGATCTCTGCTGAGTGTTTAACCCCATAAGTGCTGCACCACCATGTGCATTTCACACTGGCTGTTAGAGATGTGTGCTCTACTGGGTGTTTATTGTGTAAATATGGGAATTTTAGTTAAAAAAAAAACAAAACAAAAAAACCCAGCTACCAGAAAGGAGAAAAGTGTGAGTAGAGGATGTGCAGCTGTGCGTGTTGGGTGTAACTTGAGGGGATTTTTTTAATATGGAACAACAGCATTTTCCTTAAAGTGTTTGTGAAAGAAACTGCAATAAATGTGGAGGAGTTTGCTGCTGGAATTGGAGTGTCAGTGCTAAACAGAAAAATAATTGCTGTGTTATGTAGGTCAGTTTTGTAAAACACTGCTTCTTGGACAGGCCTGTGCAGAAGAAACAATGGATGTGGTTGTGCAGATTGTAAATACCAGTCTCCAGCAGAATTGTTGGGATTATAAGGATGTCAGAGGCTTCTTTATCCTCAGAAATAAGCTCAGTAGTGAGTGCTTCTTGTCAGAGATAGAATTGCTCAGAAAAATGTGAAGGGATCTCTTAAATGTGAATTCATCTAAGCCTGTTGCTCCAGTTGATATTCACATCTTTCAGCTCATTAGTGACCTATTAGAGTGAAATAATGGATCTTTGTCCCTTTCTGTTATATCCAGCTCAGGTTTAGTTTTATTCTGAATTTCTGCAGTTATTGACCTGGGAGATAAATGTGATTTTCTGCATTGCTTAGAGACCTCAGGGACAGAGCTGAGCATAAACCCTGTGCTTTATTGGCCCCTACGAGCAGGTCACACCTGAAAAACAAACCTGAACTGGAGCTATCCAAGGTGTGCCCTGTGGATGGGGCAGGTCAGTGTCACATCCCCTGCTGTCCCTCTGGCATGGAGCCTGTGCTGCTTCCAGGTGTCCTGGCAGCTCTGGGCTCAGCTCTGCATGTGGGGAAGGGGCTGGGGTGCCTTGGCTGAGCCCCTGTTATCCCTGTTATCCACTGTGGTGGTTTTGCATGGCAGGCATTTACAGAAATGATGCAAAATAATGAGAATTTTTGCCTCTGAACAGCTCACCTTTAAAACAGAACCCCCTAAGCCGGCATGGCCCATAAACACAGCTGTGGGAAAAGCTTGTGGAAAATGGGAGGGATTTCAAGATTGCAGATTTCCCTGGGATAGCTAGTCATGGAAATTGAGAACCATGAGAGAACTGGGTTTTTTTCTTGTGGAGAAGTCTCCATGACATTAACAAGAAGGACTTCTCTCCCTAAGAGAACTCAAGAAAGGCTATTCCAGAGGTGGTAAACTGACTGAAATTGTAGGTTTTGTTTCTCTACATTGTCAGTGGGAAGAAAAAGTTGTGGGGGGAGGAAAAGTATTCTGAAGGTTTTTGCTCTGATTCTTATCACTCATTTAGTTACTGTTAATAAATTTTTATTTATACCCTTTTAAAGTTTTCTTTATACACTTTTAAAGTTTTGAGGCTGCTTTGCCTTTCTCCTACTCCTACCTCACAGCAGGGAGTGAGTGCACTGGTGATTGGCCAGCACTGAACCCACCACACTCATTGGTGCCTTGGCCAGGAAAACTTCAAAACTGGGGAATTCTCAAATTGGTGAAACCAAAACCACTACACCCACGAACAGCTCCAATGCCTTTCCAGGCATTTTGTGCCACGCTGAGAGGGAACACTACGGTGTTGTGCTCTAATTTCACCTCTCCATTTGTTTCCCCCCTCTGTTGATGCCCTTACTTAAGAGTTTTTTGGTACTTTTTTTAAAAAAAAAGGTCCTTTGAGACAAAAAAAAATGTGGTTTTCTATTCTCCTGGCCTTAATTTTTTGGTGTAGGTTTGTTAGAAAAAAATTATTTCTGGAAGCACCTGCNACAAGAAGGACTTCTCTCCCTAAGAGAACTCAAGAAAGGCTATTCCAGAGGTGGTAAACTGACTGAAATTGTAGGTTTTGTTTCTCTACATTGTCAGTGGGAAGAAAAAGTTGTGGGGGGAGGAAAAGTATTCTGAAGGTTTTTGCTCTGATTCTTATCACTCATTTAGTTACTGTTAATAAATTTTTATTTATACCCTTTTAAAGTTTTCTTTATACACTTTTAAAGTTTTGAGGCTGCTTTGCCTTTCTCCTACTCCTACCTCACAGCAGGGAGTGAGTGCACTGGTGATTGGCCAGCACTGAACCCACCACACTCATTGGTGCCTTGGCCAGGAAAACTTCAAAACTGGGGAATTCTCAAATTGGTGAAACCAAAACCACTACACCCACGAACAGCTCCAATGCCTTTCCAGGCATTTTGTGCCACGCTGAGAGGGAACACTACGGTGTTGTGCTCTAATTTCACCTCTCCATTTGTTTCCCCCCTCTGTTGATGCCCTTACTTAAGAGTTTTTTGGTACTTTTTTTAAAAAAAAAGGTCCTTTGAGACAAAAAAAATTGTGGTTTTCTATTCTCCTGGCCTTAATTTTTTGGTGTAGGTTTGTTAGAAAAAAATTATTTCTGGAAGCACCTGCTGAGAAATTGAGAAATTTGAGAAATACCAGGCTGCCCTCAGTAAATATCCAATTCCTGCAATAAATGTCCAATCCCTGCAGCTGCCTTTGAGTTTGATGTGGGAAAAATGGGATGGAGATTCCCTGATTGCTGCAGATTCCCCAGTCCCTGTGCAGTGCTGGGTGTGTGCTCACAGGCCTGGGCTGTGTTTTCACTGCCCAGAGAACAGCTGGATCTCCTGGAGCTGAGAATCTGAGCTCCCCATGGATCCATCCCTGCTGCAGAGATTCCAGGCTGACAGCTGATGATTATTTTTATTTGTGTGACAGGAACCTTCTGGATGTCTGGAGCAGATGCTGTTGAATCCTCACTTCTTGAGGGGGAGAGACTCAGCCTGCTCATCCATCTGTCTGGGCTTCTGCCTCCTCATTAGGTGCTCTGAATTTGGGGATAAATGGGCAGATTGTTGAGATCTGAGCTGCCTGGGGATGCACTTTCATGTCTTAGGCACACAGCTCTTTGTATATTCAATTTATCTGCCCATTTCTAAGCTTGGGAAAATCCTACAACAATTCCTGCACTGAGCACAAGGACCTTGTAAGAGAAATTAACAATTAGTCTGATCCCTGTTTTGGGTCCAGCTGGGATCAAGTTCTGTCCTAAAACCAGGACAATCCCAAAAACTTGGCGTGGAAGTGGAAATTTCACTGAAATTTGGTGCAAGTTCTGTAAAATTCAAGGCTTATCTAAGCCATGACTGTGCAGGAACCAAGTCTGTGAGCACACACAGATCTCTTTCCCCTCCATGCCCCAGTTTAGGTAAAAGCTGGTAAAATTATTAATAGCTTCCACCATTTAATGAATTATTAATTACCTGTGCTGGAGGGGGAAGCTTAACTCACCACCTGCAAACTCTCCCTGGGATTCTGATAATAATTCTTTGTATGGTTCAAGCAAATGCTTGAAGCTCCTGAGCTGCTTTCAACATGGTTAAACGCAAGGATAACTCATAAACACACTTGGAGGTGATTGCAGAGACAATTTCACATCTTTATGTGAAGATCAAAGATCCAACAGGTCCAAACTCTTAGGGATGAAATTCTGGATTGTCCTCTTGGAAGTGGAAGAGAAAGAAAACCAACAGATCCCCCAAAGTGAACAGATTTGCTGCTTTCTTGGTACACAAATTAATATTTAAATAAAAAACTTTTACCCTTAAGAACTGCCTTGAGCAATTAGAAGTCACCCTGCTCTCAGTACCACTGTAACTATGGCTAATTATAAATCCCATTGGTTATTTTAGACCCAAATCAGCCACTTAGATCAGCTCTGCGCCTCAGATTTAATTATTGGATGTTATTCACGCTGATGTGAGAGGTAATTGCCAGATTCCAGTGTATTAAAAAAGACATTTATCTGATGCTTCACTGAGCTTCACTTACTGGGGCTTTTCTTTCTGTTTAATATCTGCTTTTTTATTACAACCTTGCAAAGGTGTCATTGTGCAGCTTAGCCCGAGGCGAAGTGACGAGAGGCCCAGGAAAATGATTTTTTTTAGAAAATAATCCTGTAAATGTCATTGTTTGCTCAGATCTAATAGTGGCTGGCTGGGAAGAAGTGGGAGTGAAAGAGCACGAAGGCGAAAATGAGTGGCAGATGTATTTATAACTAATGAAAAGATCCTGCAAGGAGCTCAGCATTCATCCCTGCAGAGGTTATTGACTCAGATGCCGAGGCTGGGCTGAATAATTTTGTAACTTGGAGTCAGAACTTCAAAAGCTTGAGTTTGTGGCTCAAAGATTCCACCCCTGCCTGCCTTCCAACTCTGCTCCAAAAGGAGTGGCATCGTTTGGAATTGGCTTTGTCTCCCACACCTTTCCTCGCTGGAGCTGGAATCTGAGCCTGGAATATGTTCTGGTTGTGAATTATTAGTTCAGGCTTGAAAACAGCCTTGTGTACAAGTTAAAAACTAAAAACCCAAACACAGCAAACTCTTAAATAAGACAAGTTCAAATTAGGGGTGTGTTGGAGGGGTTCTTCTTCCACCCAGGCATGCACACACCTTCCCTGAGTCCCCTGTGCACAGCTCTGAAACGAGCAGTGCTTCATATTTGGAACACCCAGCTATTGCTGTGGTCTGTGCAGTGACAAAGGACTCCTGGCAATAATATCAGAAGGCTAAATATGATTTATTAACATGATTTTATAATTTAAAGAATTGGGCTATTATCTGCCCAGTCTGGAGCATAGAAGCTGCTGCTTCCAGCTCTGTATAAGGAATGCCAGAATAGCTCACACAATCAGAGATAACAACTTTTCACCTCACAGGCTGAAAGGAAGAAAAACTCCCATCTCCTATTATCAGGAGACAGGCAGAGAAATCTAAATATCCTTGAAACACAGCTCAGAGATTTGTTTATAAGATTTCATACAGAGTAAAAAGACGCTTTCCCATGGGAAGAATTTTTCTGCAGGCCTGCATGCAGGGAAACTTATAATATGTTCACACAACATCCAGAAACATCTCTGCTCTGAGAAAGGAGCCCTTGATTTCCAAATTCAATGGACTGGACCAAATAAATGAGAGATGTTTGAAGTCTTTGAAAGCTTTGGAAGCTCTGAACCAGTCAGTGATTAGCCAAAGATGACCGAGGCAGTTGGTTGAGAGGTTTCTTGGGGTTAAAGAGATTTTTGTGTATGGCTGGTGAATTTATGGGAGAAAACAGCTCTGTCCAGCCTGAAAGCACCTGGCAAGGTTTGGTGGCAGCTACACCAGTTCAGACTCTTGAGATGTTCAAAGTAATACCTTGTTTAACACCTTGTTTAAAGGTAATACCTTGTTTAAGAGTAATACCTTGATTAAGAGTAATACCTTGTTTAAAAGTAATATCTTGTTTAAGATTAATACCTTGTTTAATACCTTGTTTAAAGGTAATACTTTGTTTAAAAGTAATACCTTGTTTAAAAGTAATAACTTGTTTAAGAGTAATACCTTGTTTAAAAGTAATACATTGTTTAAAAGCAATATCTTGTTTAAGAGTAATACCTTGTTTAATATCTTGTTTAAAGGTAATACTTTGTTTAAAAGTAATACCTTGGTTAATATCTTGTTTAAAGGTAATACTTTGTTTAAAAGTAATACCTTGTTTAAAAGTAATACCTTGTTTAAGAGTAATACCTTGTTTAAAAGTAATATCTTGTTTAAGAGTAGTACCTTGTTTAATACCTTGTTTAAGAGTAATACCTTGTTTAAAAGTAATACCTTAAGAGTAATACCTTGTTTAATACCTTGTTTAAAGGTAATCCCTTGTTTAAGAGTACCACCTTGTTTAAGAGCCATACCTGTGTTTAGGAGGATGGCAGAAGCAAGGAACGCTTTGAAAGGAAAGCCCTGGGAGCTGTTTGGGTTCTGCCAGCCCCGGGCTGGGGCTGGGGGCTGGGGAGGACCTGGAGCAGGTGTAAAATGCTTCTTCTTTTAGGGGTTCAGGGCACATCCCTGGATGGAAAAGTGATCCACGTGGGAGCCTCAGGCACCACTTAGATGGTGAAGCAAACAGATTTGTCATGTGAATTCCAGATTGTGGAATCCCAGGATGTTCTGAGGGGGAAGGGACCCATAAGGATCACCGAGCCCAGCTCTTACAGGGACTGACCCCACAATTTTGGTATTTTTGGCACCCACCTCTGACCAATTGAGCCAATCCCAGGGATGCCCCTTTTCCAAAAATAGCTGCCAAATAAAAGCCCCTTTTAAGGTGGATGAAGGAAAAAGCACAACCTCTGTACCAGGTGTCCTTTGGCGCTGGGACATGTGGCTAATTTGGATTATTTTGAAGATTATCTGCCTTTCCTCTCTTCACACAGTGTTGGATAAAACAGCATCACCTTGCATTGGTCATTGGTTTAAGATGGAATTTGAACACAAATTTGTGTCCTTGCATTTGGGAACTTACTCCTGCCTGGAAATCGTGGTAAACACACAGCAGTGCCATGAAATTTGGCAGGAGCTGTAAACAAACCAAGCAGAGTCAGAAAGAGCAGAGGTGCAATATTGAAGTAGCCAGATTTATGTTGAACTTGAGAATATTTTCCTGTTGCCTGCAAATTGAGTTATGGCTCAGACAGGGTAGGAGAGAAATTGCCATCATGTGTATGACAGAATTGGAGAATTCTGGAAATTAAAGCTCAGCAAGCACTGGTGGCACCCCCCACCCAAATTTAATAAAGAAAAAAAAGGGCAGTGAGACTGTCAGACACAGGAATTATTCATTTTCAGCAAAACAGCTCACAAGCAGTTGGATGCCAGGTCTGCCTTAGCTCTGATCAGGAAGGAGAAGTAATAAGTAATTACTTATTTTCTCTTTTCCACCTCGAAATGGATGCTTGTTTTGCACTGGAGTTGCTCTGGCTGGTGACAGGACATGGAATTTTCAGCTCCCAGAACTCTGGAAATCTCCTGGACTGAACATTCTGAGAGACTTTTGAGATCACCACGTGCCTCATGTTCTTTCTTAAATTAAACTTGCACAGTTCCAATACATCAGGCAGTGGTTAATCTCAGTGTTGTCTGGAAGGAAATTGAGACAAAATGTGAAATGGCTTTCTCTGAAGGACAAAGGAGTAAAATGCAGGAACCATACCTCACCTGCCTGGCTTTCAGGAAAATAAAGCTTTTTTGGGGGAGTTCTCCTCAGAAGTTGCACTGGTTGCAAACCTGAATTGCTGAGATTATTTACAGGGCAGGGCAGGTGATGTGTGGTGCTCCCTCTGTGCTAACAGGAAAAACCTCTTGGTGCTACTCAAACAAATCATCATTTCTGGGTACAAATCCTGGTGTATAAAAATAGGAATTGTGATTGTTTCATGTGATTTAAAACCCCAAAGAGCTGGAGAAGCATCACCTGTTGGCTTCTGTTGCTACTTGTATGTTAAAAGTGAAGGAAGGGGGAAACAAAATTCTTTTAGGTGGTGGTTATTAGTGGAGTTTGTGACTCTGGGGATGCTTGGAATTCACTTCAGGGTGAGCTCCTCACTGACCTTGATCGAGATTCTCTGCAGAGTTTGACCTTGTTTTCCCCAAGAACCTCACAAAACATGATCATTTTGGGGGACAATAAAGCAGATTTCTGGTGACACAACCTGACAGCTCCAAGCTATTCCACTAAACGATGACCATTAAAAACTATCCTCAGCAACTGCTGGGACCCGGCTCAGTGAGGGGCTCTGTGTGTGTTTATTGGGATTATTTACAACCTGTGCCAGCAGGGGAACCCACCCCGGGCATCCTTGGCAAAGGAAAACGTAGGGAAACAAAGGAAAATCGCTGCTGGGAAACTGCAGGCAGGAGGGTGGTGTTTATTTAATAATAACAGCTGTGGTTGTTTTTAAGCTATTCAGGATTCACTGCTTTTATCTGGTGTTTCACACCTGCGGGTGCACACCCGGGTTAAAATTCCTGCCCCAGGAATTCAGGTCAGTGAATTCTGACTGCACAGGATAAATTGGGGTTTGTTTTGTAACAGAGCTTTTCCACACTCATTTGGGGTGACCTCAGCCTGGCTGGGGATTGTTAGTTATCTCTAAATAGATGCTGCAGGTGAGGGAATGCCCCTACATATATTGTTACATGTTTTATAACATACACTGTTATAAAAAGTGTATATTTTATACAAACCAGAGCCACGGGGATGAGTTTTCTGTGCATATTTCATGCATCAAACATGTTTTGGGACGTGTAATACACACTGAGAGATTTGTCTGTGCTCTATGTGACACTGAATGGATGCTGGGGGTGGGGAGCTGCCCTTGGGTGGCTTCATTTCCACACCACAAGTGCAGGATTAGGGGTGTGAATGGCACAGGCAGCTGGAGGAGAAGGGTTTTCAGTTGTCCATGAAGGATTTTTTTTTAAATGGATCTTGGAGGGCTGGTGAGGAACACTGAGAGTTGTCCTCAGGCATTTGCCTGATTGGAGGCACAGGTTCCAGCAGCTTTGCTGCAGCTGTGGAGGTTTGAGGTGATTGACAGAATTGTATTTATAAATTTATATATATTTAGTGTAAAATGAGTTTACCCATCATAGGAAAGAACCTTTTCAGCCTCTCTGTCTGAGGAGTTCAGAGATAGTTGTGATGTTTCCATTTGGCCGTGTGCAGAATAAAACAAATCTTTTCCTGGCAGGCATTCCCTTCCCTGGTATTTCTGTAGGACAAAGATGTGTTCTTCCTCTTGAAATTCCACAAGGGAAGATGATGCCACTTGTTTCAGGATTGTTTTTGTCTTAAACATGAGACAGAAAGCAGAAATACTCCAGAACACTCCACTTCAAACCATGCAGTTGGTAGAAAACCATGACCCAGAGGTAACAGTTATTTATTCTCTTCAGGCTCAGCTGTAGAGCCCTGGGTTTCCTGGATCTGAATTTCCTGGATCTGTGTTTCCTGGATCTGAATTTCCTGAATCTGAATTTCCTGGCTCAGCCAGGGCAGCAGCAGCAGGGAAGGCACAGCCAGGGACAAGTCCCAGCTCTGGCCAGACACGGATGTAAATTGGAGTCAGGCCATCCCAAAAGGACAATCCAGCATTGCTAAAGCACCTGGTGGGTTTTGTTCTGAGCTGAAAGAAAGGCTGGGATGGGCAGCAGATCCACATCACCCCTGTTTATGGGATGCAGGAATTGAAGTTCCACTCTCAGTTGTGCTGATCAGGGCAGGCCTTTCCAGGCTGGCTGCTCTTTGTACAAATAATTTGCTGCATCCCCCTCAAAAGAGAAATGACTGATCTTGGGAGAGCCTCAATGGCTGGCCTGGAGGGTGTTAAACCTTCCTTAGTTTTTTATTGCCATGGTCTGTGCATTGACAAAGGACTCTTAGCAATAATATCAGAAGGCTAAATATGATTTATTAACATGACTCTATAATACAAAGGATTTTGGGCTATTATCTGCCCAGCACGGAGCATCTGAAGCTCTTGCTTCAAACTCCATCTAAGGAATGCTAGAATAGCTTGCACAATTAGAGATAACAACTTTTCACCTCATAAGTTGAAAGGAAGAAAATTTCTATCTCCCACTATTAGGAGACAGGTAGAGAAATCTAAATGTCTTTGAACACAGATCAGAGATTTTGTTCATAGAAACTTATACAGAGTAAAAGACAGTAAAAAGATGTTTTCTTATGGGAAGATTTTTCTGCAGGTCTGCATGCAGAGAAACTTATAATATGTTCTTGCAACAGTTTTTAACTTGGGAAGGATTTGTTTTGTCCAGGTGCAGAATGGAAGCAAACACCCCAAGCTGGCTGTTCCTGCCTGGGTTAAACCAGCCTGGCTGGGCTGGCCTGGGCTGGTGGAGCAGGGATTTTACCTGGAGAGGGGAAATGCATTGTTGGACTCCCAGGCTTGTCCTCCTGTGCTCAGTGGTGGTGTGATGTCCTGAGGTCAGTGCTGGCCAGGGAGAGCAATGCCATGGAATTCCTTCACGCACCGCAGACCAAATCCCAGGCTCCATGGAAATTCATTCTAATGGATCACCCTCTGTCCTGTGGTGGACTGAGTTTAATTAATCCTTCATCCCCTCATTATATTTAGGAGAAGAAATGAGCTTCCCTTGCTGATGCTCAGGCAGAATCCCTTGATCAGCGTGAGCAGGCAGTGCCAAGTCACTCCCTTCACTTCTAAAGCACAGAGAGCTCAGACTGTCAAACATCTTCTGAAACCTGTGCCCTGCTGCTGTCTCCCCATGATTTATCACTGCCAAGCCATGACATTGATTTAATTTGTATTGTTTGCTATCTTTGGCCCCACTGTCCCCTTGAATTTGGAGAGAGAACAGCGCCTAAAGAAATGAACTGTGAAAGCACTGCCCTAATGCTGGGAAAATGCTCCGTGTGCTGTGCTGCTGGAACCACAGCTGACAGCTCCTGGAATTCTGGGGGGGATCTGAAGCATCTGGGGACTGCTGCTGTGCATGAGGTCAGAGCTGAAATGTCTGCTGAAGGTGCTGCTCTGTCAGCAACAATTCATAGCTTGGAGTCTTTAGTGGCTGCTGCTGACATGGGAATTGTTTCTTGTGAAAGGGAAGGCACAAATAGATATTAATCTCTAATTAATGCCTTCTATAAATATAGAAAATCTATATAAATTAACCCCTGAGAAAGCCATTTTTCCCATCTTTTCAGGAATTGCTAAAATGGGCAGGGAGCAATATGTGATAAAATAAATATTCATCAAGTTGTGGAGGCTCTCACAGCAGAGATTGGACACAAATTGTTACCCACAAGGCTGGGGATGGCAAGGCTGTGATCCCAGTGGAAGCTGAGAGTTGCTGCTCCCAATTTTTTTGGATGGGTGACTTCCTGTGATGCACTTGTGGGCACTGGAACTACAAGGATGTGCACACTTGCTTTTAATTCAGAGCCCAAAACCCAGACAAATTCAGGTTCTATGCCGGAAAGGATTGATAGAATTTATTCAAAAGCCGATTTTCCCACTGACCGGAGTTTTAACTGAAATATTACACTGAGGAGGGAAAAATTGAGGCAAGCATGAGCCAGAGGAACATGTGAACCTCTCTTTGTCCCCGACTGCCACTGGTATTTCATGCCTGTGGGATTTGTGTCATCTGCCTCGGAGCAGTGCTGGGGTTCCAGAAAACAACACGTGCAGGGATCAGGTGTCACCAAACCAAGGGCTGTGCCTGCTCAGGGGACAGCACCTGCTGGCAGGGAGGGCACCCTCCAAGGGGCAGAGCTGGAGGGCACTGAAATGGGAATTTACTCAGCACACGTTGCTTGCAGCAGGTTTCTCTTCTGTCAATTTGTAGTAGAACTCATCTAATTTAATGTGCAAAGAGCAAAATACGCCTCAAGTCCCTGTCTGAGATCCAGCTCCAAATATAACGTGTTCTTGCAGAAGGAGGTTAGAATGTGAAAGTAAATGTGGATAGAAGTATCTTTTTTCATTTAAAAATCACAAAATTACTACAGAATTTTCATGAAAACATCCCGCAACCACCACCACAACCAAAAACCCAAACAAACAAAAAACCAGAAAACCCCCACCAAAAACCCAAACAAACAAACCCCCAAACAAATAACCAAACCCAACAAACCAACAAACAAAACCCAAAAATTCCCCTGCATGTTTTTGAACTTTGGAAAATCAGAATTTTGACTTAGCAGGGCCATGCCTGAGTTGCAGGTTCCTCATGCAGAACCTGCCACTCTCAGCTGTGTGCACAGGAAGGGAAATAAGTTGAAAATGATGTTGAACTATGGGAAAAAGGGGGATTCTGCTTGAGCTCTTCCCAGGCTGTGAGTGCTCCAACCTCCCTGCCTGGCCTGGCAGAGCTTCTGCAGCCAGATGTGCATCTGAGTGACTCGGTTCAACTTCTGAAGAAGCTGTAATGCATCTCCTGTGTTTAAAAATAACTGCTTTTAATTAATAAAATCGGTTTTTTACTGTGTGCTCTCAGTGCCAGCTACTACTCTGTATTCACCTCCCATTCTGCTATCCCTTAAACCCGTGGGAAAGCCATTATGGAAAGATCTGCCAAAGAATCTGGCCTGCCATTAGTTCATGTTCTTCCTTCAGGGAAGGGACTTTAATTTTTTTATAGGATTTTTCTTTCCTAATTGCTTCATTTGCAAGCCTTTTTCTGAGGCCACTGGAGCACCCAGCATATGTGAGGAGGAGAAAGGCTGTTGACCAACCTGAAGCATGGAGAACCATTTGTTGCTGGAATAAATCCATCATTAGACAGATCATTAAACTGCAGGAATAGCCATGAACTGAGGCTTGGGAGGGGGTGCTGCTGTGGCTGGGACAGAAATAGTCCTTGCTCAGGCTGGAATCTCTCACTCTGAGTCACACTATGGTGCAACACGAAACGCAGAGAGAGCGCAGTCACACTCGAGAGAAGGCAAGGAAGAAGAAACTTTGTTTTGGTTTTCACATTATATAGAGTTTAGGGAACGACCATTGATTGGAAGGTGAAGTTACCACCTCTCCAACCACGCTGGTCAATGACAAAGTCCAACAAACTTTTCTCCTCCCAGGAGAAAGAATGAAAACCAAAAAAGACAGTTAGAAAAACATGTGCATGTTTATAAAAACAGTGTGAGAAACTCTATTACAAGAATGAAAACATCAGAAGGCTGAAAAAATGAGAGTGACACACTCTGGGTCAGGTGTTGGAGCTGGCGCTCGTGGCAGAGCTGCTCTCCTTTCCCAGAGCTCAGGCAGGTGCCTGGCATCCCCTCTCCAGGATTAACATGTGCCAATGAGGGTTGGTTTCTAATCCCTGGGGTGCTTGGAGTTAAAGGGGCAGTCACTGCTGCTAAGGACTCAGGGTACAGAGAATTATTTCCTTTTTCATGTATAAAGAAGGTGGGAAAAGGTCTTTTCTCCAAGTGAGCTCCTCTGGCGTTCGGTGGGGATCAGGGTGAAAAATCAGCAGCGGCTTTTCCTTGGGTGACAAAATGGTACCAAAGCTGCTCTGGGCCATGGGTCTCCTGTGGATTAATTAGACAATTGCTGTGGGCATTCTGAGGGTTTGCAATGCCCACTGTGCTAAAGGATCACTCCAGAGCACGAGCTTTGACCCTCACTGTGCTTGTTGCTGCGATTAAACGAGACTCTTGTGCAGCTGATGAAAGATTCCACGGGAGATCAAACTCATTAATGCATGGAACAAACCTTGGTGACAATCTCCAAAGGGCTGCTCGTGCCTTCCCTCGGAGCAGGGAGGGGCTTGTGTGACAGTTCATGTTCTCTTGGTTAAAGTTCAGGAGTGATGCTCTGGGGGTTTCGTTCCCAGATGCCTTGGGAAGAAAGTGAAATGTCATTTTTGGGATTATGAGGTAGCCAGGAATGCTTCTGACTGTGTAGTGACAAAGTAGAAATCATGGCAAGGTGTGGGAGAAAAGGGATCAGAGAAACTACCCAAGCTACTTCTGAAATATTGGCAATTTGTCTGTAGATTTTTGTTTCTTGGACTTAAAAAGAAAACAACAAACCACATTTATTTGAGTTTCTCTTTTTAAGTGGGCATTTGTGGAAGGCATTCTGTTTGTGTGTGTGCACCTGGTGCATGGATACCAAGGTGACAGATTCTCCAGAAATCCATCTGAGGAGCTGTCAAGCTATTAACTTACAGAATGAGCAGAGCAAAAAGGACAGTGCAGAAATTAAATATAGCACTTGAGCATTTAAACTGCTCTGTCATTTGATTGAAATGTTTCCTTCCCCCTTGTTCCTGCTGCTATGAATCTTCCTTTCCTGACACATTAGCTCTGTCCTAGATGGCAGTCTCTGATGTTCAGAGTTCCTGTGAAGTTTATTTTCAAACAAAACCCAGGCAGTCCGTGCAAGAATAACTATTTTGATTTGGGTTGACAAATATTTTCTAACCTGAAGCTAATATTTTTAAAGGTTCAGGCTGTTGAACAATGAAAATTAAAGCTGTGTCAGGTTGATTTTGGAATGTTTTTGTGTTGGTTTTTTGGTTTTTTTTTTGAGAGAGAGCACACTTGAAATTCACACAGCTGATAGAGGATTTTAATTTTATATCCCTTTTTTTCACATGAAAATAGGGCCCTATGCAGGATCAGTCAGCAAAATTCAGAGGATACTGACGGAGAATCTGTCAGGACATTTTTCCTGGTTTGATTTCATCACCAGAATTTCGCAAGCCGTGTCCTGTGGCTGCTGCTCCGGGTGTCAGAGCCTTGCTGGAGCTCCCTTGGTGTGTGGATGCCTGAGAATTTCCCCTGCAGCGCCTTTGTCCCGCTGTGAAAGCCGTTCTGCACTGTCGCTGTCCCTGCGTGGTGTCCCTGGGGTCCCTGCACCTCCGTCCCCCACGGGCATTTTGGAAGCAGCATCGCCCCACGAGAACTCTCTTTTAAATCAGCTTTCACTGGTGTGAAACTGAGCTAAAAGCCCGACCAGTTCTGGTGCCACCTGCTGCTGCTGCTGCTTTTTTGGCTGTTCCTCAATCCCCTTCCTCCTTTGGCTTCTCTGCGAGCAGTCACTGGGGACAAAAAAAAACAAAAACAAAAGCAAAAATAAAACAAAACCAAAAAAAAAACCACACCCCAAACCAAAACAAAAAACCAAAACAAAACCAACAGCAAAAATAAAACAAAAAAAACCCAAAAAACCCAAAACCAAACAAAAAACAAAACCAAACAAAACAACAACAAAAAAACAAAAAAACAAACAAACAAAAAAGCCTACCAAAAACCAAAATAAAAACCCAAAACAAACAAAAAAACCCACAAAAAACCCCCCAAAACCCCAAAAATCAAACCGAAACAAAACAAAAAAATTTGAAATGATTGTGAAAGAAGGCTGGAAGTCCAAGCTCGCTCTCCGCCTCCCTCTCGGGGTGGGCTGGCTGAGCAGGAAGGTGGGACAAAAGGGACAACCCTGCCCAGCTGGCTCCTCCGGGAGGCTCTTCCCGCTCCTCCTGCCTCCTCCGCCCGCCGGGTTTGTAGCAGCAGCGCACTCGGTGACACAAACCCCGTCCCTCGGGATTAGGAGCGCGGTGACACTTGCGACAGCTGCCCGCGTGTGCCTGGCCGCTACAGAAACAGCGCACGCTGCTCCTGCCGCTCTTTCTCCTGATTTTTATCGAGCCTTGTTCCTCCCCTCCCTCTGTTTCTCTCTCTGCCCTCCCCACAGCTCCACGCCGCTCCTCTCCATGCTTGCCTCGTCTCCCGAGAAGAACCACGGCCGAGTTTTCCTAGAGCAGCCCCAGGAGAGTTTTCCTGCCCCGAGCCAGCAGAAGGCAAAGAGGGGCTGGGGAGGGGAGCTGGAAGCCGGCCAAGCCTGGTGGCAGTGCTAAACCTGCTTTGAGAGAGAGCGGGCAGGGGAGGGACTTTGTGTAGAGCAGAGAAGGAGAAAAGAAACTTGAAACTGGCTTCCCTTTGTGGCATGTGTGTGTCCTGGCCATCCCCTCCCACCCCGCTGGTTGTTAAATGAGAGCACGTGAAGAACATGAGGTTTCCTGCTTGAGAGGGAGGGCAGCGCTGGGGACAGAGGGAGGAGGAAGGAGGAAGGCGAGCGGTGCCTTTGTGGTGTGCTTTACGCCGAGATCAGCGCTGGAAGTGCCTGGGGGTGGGAGCAGAAGGAGAAAGGGCGTCTGATGCCAGCTGCCAACATGACAGAAACCCTGCAGCTCCCGGCGCTGCGGGTCCCCGAGCAGCAGGTGCTGGAGGGCGGCTGGTCCAGCTCGTCCACCCCGACCCTGCGCAGGAAGCGCTTCAAGATGAGGAGGATGAAGAACGTGCAGGAGCAGAGCCTGGAGGCCGGCAGGTACCAGGAGTCTCCTTCCTCCAGCAAGGAATACCTGCAGCTCCCATCCATTGAGATCACCCCCTCCAGTGACGAGGACACCCCCTGGTCCAACTGCTCCACTCCCAGTGCCTCCCCGCGCCGCAAGCGCTTCCTCCTTCGGAAGTGGCTGCGCGTCCGAGAGAAGAAGGAGTGCAGTGAGAGCAGGTAGGTCCTCTGCCCGCTCCCCTTCCCTGCTCCCAAGGTGATGCTGTCCCAAATAGGCTGGAAGGGTCTGTTGCTCCCCCGGATGTGCATCTCCCTGGACTTTGTCCTCGCCTGTTGGCTGGAATGTGTCGTGGTGGTGGTTGGATGTGCTGGTGCCAGAGCAAAAGGCCTGGGAGCTCTTTGGGAACGGCGGGGCAAGGCTCTGTCCTTGCTCCTGGTCCTCCAGGTGACACAGAGCCCGTGGGTGAGAAGATTTAACTTCACTAAGGTGTCCTGAGGAAACCCTGAGAGAGAGGAGTGGCCTCCCTGCTGGCATTACCTGTACGGGAGTGATGATGCCAAACCTCTGCCAGTGTTTTTTGGTGCTGCTCATTCCCACCACTGAGACTTCCCTTGGTCTCCTTAGTTCAGTATTGGGACAAGAGAGAGAAACCCAGCAGCCCAGTGGGTCTGTGTGTCAGAGTGTCTGGGCTCAGTCCCTGGCCGCTTTCCAGACCTGAAAGTCACAGAGTCCTTAGGCTGAAAAGGGCACAAATCATTCCCAAGGACCTCCAAGAGCCTGTCAACACAGGGAATGAATGCCCAGGCATTGTATTGTGTGGCCACACGAGATAAAGCTGCACCTTATGTAACCCTCTGCAGGGCACCCCACATGCACTGGGATTAACTCTTCCTTTAACAATCTGCCTTTCCTGAAGGCCCCAAATACACAAAACACGTTAAAGATTTCTCCAAGAAATTACTACTTGATAAATCCTTAGGCTGGCTTAGTGTGGGCCAAGTTTTCTTCCACTGTTTGCAGCTCCCATGCAGCTGATCTGTGGGGTTGTGTTTAATGCATGTGCTGCACTTCCAGAAAAAGAGAAACCTTTGGCATTTCTGCACCCACCAAACCACACTGACTCACTGCCTGCTGTGGTGCTCGAGTGTTTACAGGGCAGAGCTTTGAATATCCACTCTGACTATGTGATAATTTTTCTTGCATCAGGCCCCTTTAGCAAGGTCAGTCTGTCAGCTTATTAATTTCTAAAGAACTTTCATCAATGAATGCAAGCCATTGAGGATCTGATAATCCCTCTCAGCAAGATAACACTGAAAAACATCTCTTGGTTTAGGAAATATTTCTGGTTTTCATGCAGCAGTGGTGGTGCAAGTAGGGAAAAGATAATGCATGAGGCATGTGCTGAAGTGTCAGAATCTTGAAGTCATGGTCTGAAGTTCAGAGGATGAAGGATCCAATCCTTCAACTGAAGGACTTCGTTTGGATCTGTTGGTGGTGAATGAGTTTCAGGCAGGCCAAGACACGTTGCTTTTGGTGTGAAGGCGGAAGAAAGAACTAAGTTTCCTTGTACATGTGTTATTTACTTATTTTGCCATGCTGAAACTGCCTGCTTATTCATCTCCAAGGGATTTTTTGGTGAAGCAGTGACTGGAAAAAGGTGAAGTGGTGGATGGCTTGGCTGGTATTAGCATACCAAAGGCAGTGTAGCCCCTCCTTTCTTCAGGTGCAACAGGCTCCAAATCCACCCCTCCTGCCATGGCAAACACGCTGTTCTCAAACGGAATTTTCCCCTCCCTAGCCCAGATGGAAGAACCTGGTTTGGTGGTCACTGTGCTGAGCCTGTGGGCTGGCAGAGTGCAGGGATCACCCCGGGGCTCTCCCACCTCAGCAGAAAACAGCACAGAGAAGCAGAATGTGTGGGGAGCTGGCCATGGAAAGGGTGATAAACCCCGAGGGGTTTTGTGGCATTAATTTGACAGAGACGTGGGGTAAACTTTGCTGTGCCCCGAGTGAAATGTAACTTTTTTTAGGGCAAGAAGCTGTTTTCCTGTGGAACAGATACTGCCTGTTTGCTCCTCCTGCTTTAGCAGGGGCAGAGACAGCACCTGCCCTGTCCTGCTGCTGTTCTGCTGTGCCCCTGCTGTTGGTGACACCTCCCAGTGTCACCCCTGTGCCATCCGTGTGTTTGAGGGCAGCAAGGACAGCTCTGCTGAGGGCTGAAGGGTTTTGTGCAGCAGATCATGCAGCAAGCTTTCATTTCATTCACTCACTTGGCGTTCAGACAGTGGCAGTGCCTGCCCAGGTGCCACAGGGATCCCCAGCGTGTGCCACCCTGTGCTGGGAGTGCAGGTGCCCCATGAGGTGTGCAGANTCTATAATTCAAAGGATTGGGTTATTATTTGTTTAGTTTGGAGCATCTGAAGCTGTTGCTTCTAGCTCTGTACTAGGAATGCTAGAATAGCTTACACAATTAGAAATAACAATTTTTTACTTTATAAACTAAAAAGAAAAAAACTTTTCTCTCCTATTATCAAAAAACAAGCAGAAAAAGACCTCTATCCTTAAAACACAACTCAGAAATTTGTTCATAATATTTGATACATAATAAAAAACCACTTTCCCATGAGAAGAATTTTTCTGCAAACCTACGTGCAGAAAAACTTACAGTATGTTCACACAACATGCAGATTCCCAAATTTCACCTGGCAAAAGGAGCAGCCACCAGGCTGTGGCTCCCAGAGCCTGGATAACAGGCTGGATTTTTAGCAGCCTGGATAATTGTGGGTTTGTTTACCTGCTGAGTCTCTGGAAGCTGACATGGCAGGAGGGAAAATGTTCTTTTCCTTCCATTAAACGCCCAGGAGGGCTGGGAGAGCCTTTCCTGCCCCTGGCACTGCTGTGCCCCAGGTGAGGGGGCAGGGAGGCAATTCCTTGGGGCTAGGACTGGCCCTGGCACGTGTCCTTGCTCAAAGGATGATGGTCCAAACCTCAAGGTTGCTGTACAGATGATAAATAGGATGGTTTTTATGAGGGATGCAGACAGCTCGTCCTCTACCCCTCACCCATCATTTGCCAGCCAGGTAATGAAGTTATTTACCTTTATAAACGATGAACCTTGCACACAGGTCCACTTTATTTTTCTTCTTATTTTTTCTTTTTTGTTATTGTTTATTTTTTCTTTTATTTTTTCTTTTTTTTTATTTTTATTGTTTATTTTTTAGTGTTTATAGTTTATTTTTAATTTTTCTCTTTACTGTTTATTTTTTATTTTTCTTTTTTACTGTTTATTGTTTATTTTTATTGTTTATTTTTAATTTTCTTTATTTTCTCTTTTTTTTCCCTTTTTATCAAGACATGATGATGTTTCTTTCTTCAGGGCCAATCTGGTGGCATTTTGCAGTGCATGCAACCTGCATGCATTATTGATGTGGGCAGAAGGCAGCTGATCAGCTTTAATTTATTATTTACCTCTTCGAGCCACCCTTGCTTGTAATTTCAGGACCTGCATGTGGTTTTGGGGCAAGAATTGCTGAGTAGATCATTCAGCCTTAAATTGAGGGACAGCTCTCCCTTTGGCCTAAGATCAGGACGGGTTAAGGATGAAATGTTGGTGCTGCAATGTCACTCTATGGAGCAACACGAAATGCAGAGACAAACGCAGCCACACCCGAGAGAAGGAAAAGAAGAGAGAAACTTTATTTTGGTTTTCACATTATATAGAGTTTAGGGAACGACCATCGATTGGAAGGTGAAGTTACCACCTCTCCAACCACACTGGTCAGTGACAAAGTCCATCAAAGCTTTCTCCTCCCAGGAGAAAGAATGAAAAACAAAAAGACAGTTAGAAAAACATGTGCATGCTTACAAAAAACAGCGTGAGAAACTCCATCACAAGAATGAAAACATTAAAAAACTAAAAAGTGAGAGTGACACTGCAAAAGATGCAAAACTTGTGGATTTTGTTGGATCAGTGGGGAGCAGTTTGTGCAGCATCTCTTGTAGATGGATTTACTCAGGTTGGTTTTCTGCCGGAAACTCTGGCACTCACTGTGGATTCATCCAAAAGGAAAGACTTGTCTAAGTCCTAAAACGCCTCCAACACATTAAAAATGAAGTGTATTATGAGAAGAATTCCATCCCAGCTCAGAAAAGTGTCTGTGCTGAGGAGCTGGAGGTTTCTTGAGCTGCCAGCTACGCAGACGTGGAGGTTTTTCAGATGAAATCCTGATAACTTATCTCTAAGTGCGGAACAAATGAGGGGAGGCTCCAGCACTGCTCAGCACTGGGCTCTGAGGCTGCTTCCCTTCGTGTTCTGAGGTAAAAATTCTCCTTTTTGCCTTAAAAAACTTTTTCTTGATCCCTCTAGTGATATAAATTAATTAACAGTGAATTGATTTGTTAGAACTTGAGATAAAATTATTTGCAATTTAATTTTAATTTCTATTTTTTTTGTTTGAATTGGCTTATAAAGGTAAATGAGCCTTTAATTTCAAGTAGCCCATCATGCTCTTGCTTTCCTTAATTAAATTGAAATTCACTCTGAGCATTTCTGGGAATAAATTAATGATCATTCCCCTTTTTCTGACTTCAACGTGTGTGAAAAATATTGTGGTATTTTCTAGAGAAAAACACCTGAGTGATGTGATTTTTTTTTTCCCCCTAAGAAACCGCTGATTGTGAAAAGCAAAAAAACCAAAAAGCTGAAATATTAAGGTTATAGATCCTTTATGGAAAAGTGATCCAAGTCTTTAGGAATATGCTGGAGGAGTTTAAGGGGGAGCAGGGCTGGAGTGCTTGGAGAGCTCTGGACAGCCCTGCTGGGCTTTTGGTCACTGCTCCAGAAGCTGCAGAATGAGCTGCTCTGAAATTTTGCAGTTCTCAGTTTTTGCTGAACTTCCACGTTCCAGCTGTGCCCCAGAGGGGAGGAAATGGGGCTGCTCCTCTCTGAGCAGCACAGCAGGAATTGGGAAGTGCCAGGCTTGCTCACTTCTGCTAAAATTCCTCTTCAGATCTCATTTGTGTAAAGAGCTGATGGCTCCACTGGCATTTCATCATGGAAGAAGCAAATGCTTTTTTTTCCCCCCTCCCATTTTTGCCTGTAGCTGGAGCTGGTTTGTTGAGGATTTTGGGAAGACAAGTGTCACACGGGGAAGGCTGTTGGTCTCTGAGGGAGGCAGCTGCTCCTCTCTGATTTTGGTGGCTTTGGAAAACCCACGAGCACAACTTCCTTCTGTGTGGAGTCTCTCCTAATCCAAAATTTGAAAACACACAAATGATGCCTTGGTAGCAACTCAGTATGAATGTAACTTTTTCCTTTTTGAACCTGCAGGTTCAAATGAAGCCTAAAGAGCTCCCAAAAAAGTGATTTTTTCCTTTTCAGCTGCTGCATGCCTGTCTCCTGGGGGTGCTGATGTGCTGTTTGCTTCGACTGCAGATCTTTTGCCATTTGTTTCTGGTAGTCTGTGCCAAGTGCCTGTGAATTCCACCAGCCCTGGTGTTTTTTTTTGGCTGAACCCCACTGCCTTTGTGCAGTAGTTTGTGGTTTTCTTTTAAAATATTTGCCTTCCAGTATTTGTGTGGTTTAGGGTGACCAGTCACCCAAGAGTATTAAAAGGGAATGATTTACAAACAGCCAGGGTCTGAAATGCTGTTGATCTTATCTGGTCAGCAAATATTTGCCATTGGGCCATCTGAGATCCGTGCCCTGCCAATGGAATTTAACAATTAGTTCCCATTTTCCTTATCTCAGTGGTTTTCCACAGATTCTGGTCCCAGTTCAAGGTGTGTGCTGTTGGTAAATAAGATGTTGGTGACAGGGCTCGTCTGCACAGCGGGGGAAGTTGGTGCTGATGTTTTACTTTGTGAAATGAATGGGGTGAGAGGAGAGGACTTGGCCAATGATGCCTCAGGTTTTGGCTTTTCTATTTTTCATTCTGTGCTGCTTTAGTCTGTGGGTCTGGGCTTCATATCAGGGGATGGTGAGATCTCTGCACAGAGCAGGGAGACAAAACAATTCCTTCTCCAGCTGGGGACCAAGGACAAATGATCCAAATCTCAGGCCCAAGAGCACAAACAACATGTGCTGAAGAGAGAAAAACAAGAAGGATGGGACTTGATGGGCTGAAGCTGGAATTGGACGATGAACTCCAATGTGCAAATGGAGCAGAGCTGATAAAAGTGCCAGAGCCCGTGCCCGGTGTCCATTTTGGGACCATTTTGGTTCATCTTGGGTGCAGCCCTGGCTGGGCTCTTGTGCTGCCCAAGGTGGATCCATGGAGGAAATGCTTTGAATAAATCCCTGCTTTATTCTGGAACTCTGCCCAGCCTCTGCTCTAGCTCAGCCTGCACAAGGCATCAGGGCAGCTGCCCCTTTTAACCCTTTGCAGCAAGGAGAGGTGATGATTTTACTGCAGGTTCACACCTCAGCTCTGAGTGTGACACTCGTTGTGGGGGTCTAGGTGCCATTTACAACCATTCCTTATCTTTTTTTGATAATTTCTAACAGGTTTAGACTGCAAACATGGCTTTACACCCTCCCCATCCATGAAACTGAGACAAGATGGGAAGGTTTGGAGCAGGAAGTGCCTGTTTGGTTCTCAGGAATCTCTTGGAGACCTTCGAGCCTTTCCAGGACCTGGAGGGGGTTGCAGCAAGGCTGGAGAGGGAGATTTCACAAGGACATGGGGTGACAGGATACGGGGAAATGGCCTTAAACTGAAGGAGGGCAGGTTCAGAGATGGGATATTGGGAAGAAATTCCTCCCTGGGAGGGTGGGCAGGCCCTGGCACAGGGTGCCCAGAGAAGCTGTGGCAGCCCCTGGATCCCTGGCAGTGCCCAAGGCCAGGAAGGGACTTGGAGCAGCCTGGGACAGTGGAAGGTGTCCCTGACCGGGGCAGGGGGTTGGAATGGGATGAACTTTGATGTCCCTTCCAACCCAAACCATTCTGGGACTTTGCTCGTGTTCTCCAAGCCTGCAGCACTTGTGGGAATCTGGCTGTGAAGGTGCTTTGGCTTTGAATTTTCGGGCTGAAAGCTTTAGGGCTGCTGTCAGGAAAATTAACCCACAAACATCAGAGGTTTATGTCCAAAAAGGAGACAGAGGGGCCCTTCTACTTTATTCAAATAAAGGGAGAGGCCGTGGAGGGAGAGACCCCAGGGGAATGGCCCATGGCCTCTCCCTTTATTGGAATAAAGTTCCAGGACT
>VXAX01000180.1:156061-175757 GCA_013399835.1 Leptocoma aspasia | reverse complement strand
TGTATCCCTGATTGCCAATGGTCAATTATTCAATTTTTTTGCAAACAGGTAATACTGAACCCAAAGCCTTACAAATAAAGCGCTTAATTAAACAAAAGTGAATACAAAATTCTCATCTGGGTTCAGACCTGGAATTCTCAGTAATAGCTGTGATTTTTTTTGGATAATGCTCCAAACTCCTTAACTGATCCCATTTTCCAGGATTTTCCACCTCTTTCTCTCCTATTTATTTCCTTATCCCATTCGTCCTTCACTGTGGGGGGAAAAAAAAAAAACCCAACATTTCCTTGGATTAAAATTCTGCCAAACACACGTGGAGATGTAGAAGTACAGTGGGTTTATCACCCACACCTGGAGGGCACAGGAGTTCCAGAAGGTTCTTGGTGTGCAAACATTGACCTGAGGGCCTGAACTTTGTGAAATCCTGGTGAATATCTTCTGCTGGGAGACCTGCTCGGCTCTGAAAGCCTGCTCATGCATAAAATCAGAGATCCTGGCTCTGCCTTATCCTTCAGAGACTGAAATCTCGGAATAAAATGAGACTTTTCTGCCTTTTTTAAATGAATAATAATAGTGCAAAATCTAGTTCATCGCTCGTAAGTTCCCGAGTGCGAGAGAAATATTGAAATATTTAAGGCGACAACAGCAAATTCAAATTTGCTTCAAACAAAGTGTGTGGGATCAGAGCACCTGGGTTTAGTCAGTAGAAAAATGGGGTTTTTTGTACTTGTGTTTCCTGGGTAAATTGCTTGGTGGAGGAGTGCTGGAAGCAGAATCTTCAACGATTTAATTGTTAAAAGGCCTGGTTAATCTGTGGTGACGATGTGTCTTCATTTTCTAAAGTAATAACTAATGAGTTTGCATGAGAATTAAGGAAAAACCACAGGGCACAAACCTTCAAAGTATTTTTATTGTCTTAGAAATTATAGGGACAAAAGGGGCACCCTGGGCTTGTGCACCTGAAGATTTAAACCTTGTCCAAATTCAAGTTTATCACTGCTGAGCTTTGGAACGAGACCAGCTTGTTTTGCTGATTTCCTGAGAGTTTTATCCAGCTTTTGACCTTCTCTGTGGATACAAAATTCTGTCTGAACACTCCTTTCCTTGTTATTCCTCAGTACAAATCCCACCTTTCTCTATCCCCTTTCATTATCCCGTATTTTAAATTGTCATTATACCATTCCAAAGGAACACTTAATAGCAGGTTATCCTCAAATGGACTGAAAAACATCATAAAACAACAGGCTTTGCATTTCAACCACTCTGAGCATTTTAGTGAATTTAACAGCTTCACTGCCTAAGAACCAGAAGGTTGAAATAATTTTATTTTGTGTGCAAAGCTCCCAAAGTTTTATGCAAAGCACTCTTCTGGTGAACAGCTCATGCTGAAGGGACAGGTGGGTAAAAAGTGATTTTTCTCTGAGTTTTTAATTGCTCACAATCTCGAGCTGAGGTGTTGAATTTCAATGAGCTGCAATACCTGGGTTCTGTTAAATTTTAAACCTTCATTTGGAATGTGAACTTTATTGGGTGGATGAGCAGGAAGAGGTCTAAGGTTCATTTTAGCTGTCCCAAAGGGAGTTTTCACGTGGTATTCCCAGCATTGCTGGGCTGGGATAGT
Organism: Leptocoma aspasia; assembly: GCA_013399835.1. Taxonomy (NCBI): domain Eukaryota; kingdom Metazoa; phylum Chordata; class Aves; order Passeriformes; family Nectariniidae; genus Leptocoma; species Leptocoma aspasia. The sequence continues at coordinate 174,136 of VXAX01000180.1, read as the reverse complement.
CTGGGAATTCTCCGTGGGTAAGTTTGGTTCTGTGAAAAACGCTTTACACTTGCTTTTTTTTTTTATTTTAAAAGTTTAATAATAAAAAATTAAGGTAGTACAAATTGGGATAATTAGGGTTAGGACAATAAAAGAAAAGAATTATGGATGTCTGGGTGCTTTTCTCTCAGGAAAAGCACACAGCACTAATAAGGGTTACTTTTTAAAAGCAATAACTTGTTGCATATTTATATTTTTTCATACATGATTCAAACATTTTTCTCAAATAAAGGGTGTTTTTTGTTTAATTTTTGTTTTTTGCTTTATTACATCGGCTCTAGGGTGTTTACAAAGGTAAAGACAAGGAGGTAATAACTTTTTCTTGGTGTTTTTGTGTTGTTTTTTTTTAGGCGAGGAATGTTTTGGTTATTTTGTTTATTGCTTGAGTTAGTTACAAAAAGCATTTTATATTACATGGTTTTTATTTTAATATTATGTCTTAACAAAAAAAATAACATTTAAAAGATTAATACAGCACTACAAAAATTAATACAACATAACTCTCTAATATCATACATGTAGTATTTATTCTAATATTTGCGAAGAGCCAATCATATAATATGCATTTTTCACAGTTCCATCTGCTCCACCTGAACTGAAATGGGAAAGTTTGGTGGGAGGGTTTTCCGTGCAGAAACAAGAAATTAGAGAAATAATCCCTGCAATGCTTGCTCTGATCAAAAGGGGGGATTCCTTTGGAAAATGCGGTTCCCTCTGTGCTCGTGCCCAGTTCCCTGGGCCATAATGGAGCTCAGGAGTGCAAGGAAAAGGTTGATTTGCTTTTAGGAATGTATTGTTCTTTCCCAGCTGTTGATTTACAGCTTGGAGCCAACAGAGAATTCTCCTTCCCCTGTTGCAGCAGTTCTGTGCTTTCCTGTGCCCAGCCCCAGAGGCTGATTTCTCTGTTGGTTTTTCAGGGATTTTTATAACTACTGATCACTAATTACCTTTTCTGAAAGCTTCAGCCTGCTCTCCCCTCTGTCATAACAGTAACGAGGTTCTGTCTCGTGCTCTGGAGAGGCAGAAGAGCGGACAGTGCCAGGTGATGTCTCCCAAAAGCTAAAAGTGTCCCCAAGCCAGGTGCTGTGCTCTCAGAAAGGTCATGCTCAATAAGGTGGAGCCCTTGACGGCCTCAGAGAGGGAGCTGGTCAAAATGAAGGTGGCTGAGGAAAATATTGACTGAAATTAAGATTCACTGGCTTTTTATTCTTTGCAGAAAACTGCAAATTCTTTGGCAAAAAGCTCTTACCAAAAGGGAGAACACCCATCCCTTTATTTGTTTTAATTATCAAGTACACTTCATGGAGCTCTGCTGTTTGCAGTTTTGGTACTGTTTCCCCCAAAACAGGTGTTACTGCATAAAAATTGCTCTTTAGAATGAAAAGATGTAATTGGGTGGAGGTTTTTTTATCCCGTATTTGTATTTCTGTGCCTGTGCACGATGTGATGTGTCCAGTGCAGAGGAGCCGTGCCTGCAAGCAGTGACACATTCACTAGTTCGATTTTTAATCATTTTTTAACATTTAGATCATGCCAAGAGAGGAATTTATCCCAGTCTGAGCTGCCAGACAAGTTTGTGCTGCTGGTTTGCCACGATCTCATGGTGGTACCCAGAGAGCAGAGGGAATCTGGCCCAGGAACCCCTCCAGCCTCACCTGGAGGCAGAACCAGCTCTACCTGTGCTCAGCAGGAGGCTCCTGCAGGGAAATGCAGCTGCAGCAGGAATCCTGGAGAACCCCTGGAGCTGCCAGGGTGGAGGATTGAGGCGAGCTCCACAGGATAAATGTGCAGGAAATGCAATTCTCGCCCACAAAATGCCCATTTCAGGGGGCACAGTGACATCTTGTGGGCTCAGCTTGCAAGTCTCGCCAGAAATTCAGCGCTGGCCGCTTCAAAAGTTGGTTTTTACTGCTCTTTTCTACTTCTGCCTGGGACTGGGGTGGGTATGAACAGCCAGCAGCTTGGTGTTGGAATGTCTGGCTGGAAGAAGTTATGAGATGCTGTCCAGGTGATGTGCAAGGTCACTTTTATATTCCAGAAAGTTCTTAGGAAAGTGTCACAAAGTGGCATTAAAGGACTCCAAACCCTCGTGTTAGTTGTGTATCAGATATAAACTTAATTCCTTCTGTTGGTTCCTCTTTTCAACCCCAAATGTGGAGCATGAACCTTGTGTTTTCCTCCATCTGGATTTAAAGCTGAGTGTTCCAGAGGAGTTACCCAGCTCTGTCTGTGTTTTCCTCCATCTGGATTTCAGCTGAGTGTTCCAAAGGTCACAGAGCTGTTTTCCTCACTCTGGATTTAAACTGAGTGTTCCAGAGGTCACAAAGATCTGTTTTCTGTAATCTGGATTTAAGATGAATGTCCTCAGGAGGTTTCCCAGCTCTATCTGTGTATTCCTTGACCTGGATTTAAAGCCAAGTGTTCCAGAGGTCACAAACGTGTTTTCTGTGATCTGGATTTAAACTGAGTGCTCCAGAGGAGGTCAGAAGAAGATCTGTTTTCCTCAATCTGGATTTACAGTTGGGTGTTCCAAAGGAGGACAAACAGATCTGTCTTTTCCTCCATCTGGATTTAAACTGAGTGTTCCAGAGGCCACAAAGATCTGTTTCCTTTAATCTGGATTTAAGATGAGTATTCCAGAGGAGGTCAGACAGATCTGTTTTCTGTAATCTAGATTTACAGCTGAGTGTTCCAAAGGAGGTCAAACACCTCTTTCTGTGTTTTCCTCCATCTGGATTTAAACCTGAGTGTTCCAGAGGTCACAAAGCTGGTTTCTGTGATCTGGATTTAAGATGAGTGTTCCAGAGGAGTTACCCAGCTCTGTCTGTGTTTTCCTCCATCTGGATTTCAGCTGAGTGTTCCAAAGGTCACAGAGCTGTTTTCCTCACTCTGGATTTAAACTGAGTGTTCCAGAGGTCACAAAGATCTGTTTTCTGTAATCTGGATTTAAGATGAATGTCCTCAGGAGGTTTCCCAGCTCTATCTGTGTTTTCCTTGACCTGGATTTAAAGCCAAGTGTTCCAGAGGTCACAAACGTGTTTTCTGTGATCTGGATTTAAACTGAGTGCTCCAGAGGAGGTCAGACAGATCTGTTTTCTGTAATCTGGATTTAAGATGAGTGTTCCAGAAGAGGTCAGACAGGTTTTCTTCTATCTGGATTTAAAGCTGAGTGTTCCAGAGATCACAGAGCTGTTTTCTATGATGTGGATTTACAGCTGAGTGTTCCAGAGGTCACAAAGATCTGTTTCCTGTAATCTGGATTGAAGATGAGTGTTCCAGTNTAAGATGAGTATTCCAGAGGAGGTCAGACAGATCTGTTTTCTGTAATCTAGATTTACAGCTGAGTGTTCCAAAGGAGGTCAAACACCTCTTTCTGTGTTTTCCTCCATCTGGATTTAAACCTGAGTGTTCCAGAGGTCACAAAGCTGGTTTCTGTGATCTGGATTTAAGATGAGTGTTCCAGAGGAGGTCAGACAGATGTTTTCCTCAATCTGGATTTAAGATGAATGTCCTCAGAGGTTTCCCAGCTCTATCTGTGTTTTCCTTGACCTGGATTTAAAGCCAAGTGTTCCAGAGGTCACAAACGTGTTTTCTGTGATCTGGATTTAAACTGAGTGCTCCAGAGGAGGTCAGACAGATCTGTTTTCTGTAATCTGGATTTAAGATGAGTGTTCCAGAAGAGGTCAGACAGGTTTTCTTCTATCTGGATTTAAAGCTGAGTGTTCCAGAGATCACAGAGCTGTTTTCTATGATGTGGATTTACAGCTGAGTGTTCCAGAGGAGGTCAGACAGATGTTTTCTTCAATTGGATTTAAACTGAGTGTTCCAGAGGTCACAAAGATCTGTTTCCTGTAATCTGGATTGAAGATGAGTGTTCCAGTGGTCACAAAGCTGTTTTCTGTGATCTGGATTGAAGCTGAGTGTTCCAGAGGAAGTCACACAGATCTGTTTTCCTCAATTTGGATTTCAGCTGAGTGTTCCAGAGGTCACAAAGCAGTTTTCCTCAATCTGGATTGAAGCTGAGTGTTCCAGAGGAGTTTCCCAGCTCTGTCTGTGTTTTCCTCACTCTGGATTGAAGCTGAGTGTTGCAGAGGAGGTCAGACAGATCTGTTTTGCTCAGTGTGGGTTGAAGCTGTGTCCCCAGGAGGTTCCCCAGCTCTGACTGTGCCTGTGTCTCTTGCAGCAGCCAGCAGAGCAGCCAGCAGAGCAGCCACGAGGATGACTGTGCCCGGTTCCTGAGCCCCTTCCTGCGTGAGGACAGGTGAGTCTGTGCCTGGGACCACCCGCTGGAACCACACCTGCCGAGCTCATTTATTCCCCTAGCGTTTCTCAGAGCTGTTTAACAAAAAATGTGATTTAAAGTCATCTTAGCAATGTCTAAAAAGCTGCATTTTTCATCACCTTGAAAGTGGGACAATGCATCCAGCCCCTGAAATAGCCAGAATTTTCTTTTGGGGCTCATTCCCCAAACTCCAGCTGCTGTAGCAGCTCCATCAGATGTGCTGTGTGTTGGCAATTAGCACCTCTGATCCTTAAAAACACACTAATGGAATTTCCTGGGGGAATCCTGACCTCAGCAAAGACACCTCTGAGCTTGGTTGTTTTGTTCACTTTTGATGTGTTTTGTCAGTCCTGAAGTCCAGAACTTGTGTGCAGCACCTGGGTGAGAAGTGCTGAGAAGTTCCAGAAGAAACTTTAATTTGGGTTGATTAATGACCATTTCAAATTGCAGCAATGGCACAAAAGCTGTTGAAAACCCATTTTTGGTGCATGATTTATGGATGTTGCTTTGCTCAGAGCCACATGAGGAGGAGTTTTGCTGCATCTTGTAGGTCAACTTTTGAGGCTGAATCTGCTGAGTTTTCTTGTACTGGGCATGAACTGTGAGCCTTGAGTTGTCACTGATTTATTTTCCTTGCACTTCTCAGAGCCATCTAAGAAGAAATGTGATTTACACATTTGCTTGGTCTTAGCAATGTTTAAAAAGCTGCATTTTTCATCAGCTTGAAAGTGGGAAAATGCATCCAGCCCCTGAAACAGCAGGAAGTGACTCTCTTGAGAGTGACCCTAAGGAGCTAACTGATATCCCAATTAATATCCCAATTAATATCCCAGTTTATATCCCGCGAGGGGTTTTGGCTCAGAATCAGCTCTTGGGAGTTGTAGCTCACCTTTTCCTCCATGTTTCACTCCAATTTTCCATCTCCCCATGGCTGTGGAGCCTGGATTAATTAACAAAACATCCCTAATTGACTGATAGGTGACTGTTTGCAGCCAGGAAATAGAGTGGGACAGCAAAGCAGTGGGGCTCTGAGGGCATCACCTCTGTGTGAGGTGAAATTCCATTTCAGCTGGAATTCCACAGCTTAAACAGGGTTAGGATTTGTTAATCCATTTCTGGGTGTAGCAGCAGGGAATGATTTGGAAGGGCTGCCTGTTTCAGATGGATTTTAAAGGGAGCATTTAGGCTGGTGATAACAATATTTTCCAGGCTGGAAGGGGCAGATTTCTGCAGCACAGGCAGATCTCAAAACCATTTATGCAAAGCCAGAGCAATGCTGACCTCTTATATTTAGGACCAGCAATGTTCCTGCTGCCTAAATTTAATTACAGTTAACTCCTCTTTGCATGGATCTTAAAATTATCCATGTGAGGGGTAGTAAATTATCCTTTCTACTCATTTTTTGGTCTTATTTGCTGATGTAATTCCCTCAGCCTCCACTGGTACAGTCTTCCTTTGGATATTGGTGGTTTGTGCTCATGAAACTTCACCAAAAAGTAACTCAAGCACACCTTTTAATGTAAGCTGGGCAGGAATTAGTGAGAAGGCTGGCAGAGCCTTTGAGAGCTTGCTGTCTGCTCTTATGAAGAGCACAGATAAGGTTGTTTCTGAGGCATCTTGAATCTTTTAAATCCCCTAGAAATTGAATGAGGAGGATTTACTTTAGCTGCCTTTAGGTGACCTTTTTTGACCAGTAACAAAGAGTCCTCCAAGCACAGATCTGAAGCTCTGAGCTTCTGTTTTCAGGAGCTCCAAAGCATTTCTGGTCACTTATCCCTTGCTTATTGTACATCAGTTCTCAAAAAAACCCCTAAAAACCCCACAACCAGCCAGGATCTCTTCAGAGCTGTAGGATGGGAGCAGAAGGGAGGGCAGGGAGGCATGTGCTGTGCCCTGGAAGGTGCACCTTGCCTTGGCACGCTGCCCTGGCATCCCAGGGGAGGGCAGGAGCAGGAGCCTGAGGTGCTCAGAGCAGGGAACGAGCTGCACCCGCCTCAGGACAGCTGGGAAAGGGCTGAAAGAAGCTGCCCCAGCCAAAAGCACAGAGCTGCTGAGCTGCTGAGCTGATTCTGAGATGAAAGAAATGAAGAACACGCAGCTGAGGATGGCTGGAATCCTCCCAGCCAGGATCCTCACCAAAGGCACTGCTGGTGGAGTTCCCTTCTCAGCCAGGGATTCCCAAGGAGGATTTTAGGAGGAGACTGAACATTTTTGCTCTGCTCTGGATGCATTTGGGGCTCTCTGGCCATCCTTTCTCTGGAGGTGTGAGTGCTGCTGCAGCCTGGAGGGTTGGGAAGTGCTGCCATGGTCCAGAAGCCCTACCCTGGCACAGCATCCTGTGGCACAGTGGCCAGGCAGCTCTGCCACCCCTGTGTCTCCTCCCTGAGGAAAAAGCTTTCCCTCTGCAAATCCATGTAAGTTCTGCTGTGGGTTATGCTGAGAGGGAGCCACGCTTCATCTGGGAGTAACAATGTCCTTTAAGGGTGTTTTTAGGTGGGAGAATTCAGTGGGATGTGCTGGAAAGAGGTTTTGTGTGAGTTCAGGGCCCGGTTCTGTGCTTGCTGATTGCCTGGGTGAGTCACTTGTGAAATCAGGAGAGTTCCTTTCTTACCTCACAGGAAAACAGAGGTGGGGAATTAAGTCTGAGTTGCTCAGATGCTGAAACACCACTTCTGTGTAAGTGCAAATTCAGGCAGAGCTGAGGTAGAGGGTCCAAATAATTGTGCTTGACTTAAAATAATTCCAGGGGTGGGTAAGGCTGGGATGGAGCCACAGATTGGGGTGAGATGTGTGCACATAAGAGACCCCATAATCACTGACAGGAGACAAAGTTATGCATTAATTTCCTTGAATTTTCACCAAATTAACCCCAAATTCATGAGCCTGTCCCTGCTTGATCCAAGGACTTGTTCTTTGTCCAAGGCACCTATCAGGTTTAAGGATGGAAAGTGTTTTAATTAAAAGCTGAGCTACTGAACCAGAGGAAAAATCAGTCCTTAGACTCGGCCTAAGGAGGAGACAAACTGTTAAAGAGACGTGGAAAGCAAGGCTGGAAATGGAGGAGAGGGAAGTGAGTGGCAGTTTACAAGAGATAATTAAAAAAGCTATTTACACAAAAAACCAAATAAATCAAAATTATTTACATTTACACTTCTGTAAATCCAAATGATTTACATAGAGATCATATCTGATGGAGGAAATAGGAAGCACAGTTAACTTTAAGATCTCTATCTTTGGTATATCCTGCATCTCATTTTAGTTCCTTAATCTGTGCAGCTCCTAATTCTGCACTTCCAGGGCTGCAGGGCTTGCTGTTGCTCTGAGCAATCTAATAAAGATTTCTCAAACAATGCATCAAAATTCACAAGACAGCTTTCAAGGGAATTAGGGAAATGCTTGCGACAGAGACAAGTTGAAGAAATTCTGTTGGCTGCTTGAATTTTCCCAGGAAGTTGTGGGAAGAGCAGAAAAGAGGTCAAAGTTGGAAAATTGATAAATTCCATATTGTTTATGTCCTTAGGGCTTGTTTATTCTGCACCTTTCTCCCTCTGCCCTTTTCCCTTTGGTGCAACATTCTGAGCCCCTTTTCCTGTAAAGATCCAGCACAGACCCTTGGCAGGAAGGGTCCCTGAGGAGCTTTTATCCCTCACAGATGGATCATCTTCAGGAAGGTTTTAAAACTGTTCTGGACAGGACTTGGAGCTGCTGAGCTCTCACAGGGTCCCTGATCAGAACCCTGATGCTTTTGCAATAACTTGGAGTTGAGTTTGGATTTGAGTCTAGCTCCAAACTCTGAGCCAGTTGGACTTAATATTAAATAGGGAGTTTAACCAGAATGCTGGAAGGTTTGTTTTTTTGGTTTTTTTTTTTGTAAGAAAGATGGTTAATATTTAGATTATGTCTCTTTTTTGCCCTTCTCACCTCTGGCTGACAAGAGCAGCTTAAGCTCACCTCTGCTCCCCTTGGCTTGCCAGCCTGGCCACTGGCAAAGTCAGTGAAGGAGAACACCTCGTGCCCTCTGTTCCTCAGATGCCATCTCTGCTCTTTTTGGTTTTTTATTGGAAGTTCTGTCTCTGCTGGGCTGGTTTAACCAAGATGAGATCAGCCCTGCTGTGCTTTGCCTGTCACTGGGTGCAGGGGAGGCCTGACAGACTGTCACTCACTCCTGTGCTCAGGAACACGAGGAGGAGGAGGAGAGGCAGTGTCACACCATGGTGTAGGGGACAGAAGAAGGTGACACGGACTCCATGATTCAGAAGGCATAAAAGGCATTTATTAATAGAAATCTACACTTCTTATAGAGGGCATCGTGGAGCTCAGGCCTGATTGGTCTTCAGGAAACTTCTCTCACACTGTTGGTCAATGAGGGGACAACACCTACTTGTAAATATCTTCCACAAACACCAGGTGCAGAGATTGAGATAATAATTGTTTTAAATCTTTCTCTGAGCTTTCCCATGCTGAGCCTGGAAAAACTATCTTTCTCTCTTTGGCTGAGACTGTGAGAATACCACGTGCAGAGGTGTTTTAATGTCCCTCTTTTTCCTTCTCTGAGACACTGGGCAGGCTCCTTACCCTCCCTTCCAGGTTGTTGTGTAACCACACTTCACTTCCAGGCTCCAAGTAATGGTGACCCCACCAGCTCTGTGTCCTGGGAACGCTGGGATTCTCAGAATATTATGGGCAGAGAAGAGGCTGGGGTGCTTTCTGGGGCCTGTACCTTGGTGTGAGTGACCCAAAGGAATTTCCCTGTGCTCCCTGAGTCTCCAGGTGTGACTCACCTGCTTGACAGTGCCCGGGCTTGTTGTGTGAACATATTATAAGTTTCTCTGCATGCAGGCCTGCAGAAAAATTCTTCCCATGAGAAAGCTTCTTTTACTCTGTATGAGATCTTATAAACAAATCTCTGAGCTGTGTTTCAAGGACAGAGGTTTCTCTGCCTGTCTCCTGATAATAGGAGATGGGGGTTTTTCTTCTTTCAGCCTATGAGGTGAAAAGTTGTTATCTCTGATTGTGTGAGCTATCCTGGCCCCCCTTATACAGCCCTGGAAGCAGCAGCTTAGATACTCCAGACTGGGCAGATAATAGCCCAAATCCTTTAAATTACAGAGTGATGTTATTAAACTATATCTAGCATTCTAATATTACTGCTAAGAGTCCTTTGTCACTGCACGGACCACGGCAATACAGGCTTTGCTCCCACCCGAGCCCTGCAGTGAGGCAGTGCCCGTGGCACAGGATGGTTCACATTTTAGCTTTGTTCCCCTGCTCAGGGCTGGTTTTCCAAGCAGCCCTTGCTGTGAGGTGCCAGCTGGCTGTGGGAAGTGTGGAGGGGATTAATTCAGATTTGTTCTGCTCGCTCCTCCTTCCGTCCCATGCTGACTGGAGAGAAGGAGCCTCTTCTGAGGGGATGTGTGGCCAGAGGAGCCCATTCTGAGGAGATGTGTGGCCAGAGGAGCCGATTGTGAGGGGATGTGTGGCCAGAGGAGCCCATTCTGAGGGGATGTGTGGCCACTCAGCCTGCTGGAGGCTCTCTGGGATCATCTGAAAATGCTCCAATTGTTGGCCTAATCAAGGGCAAGACCAGGAAAGAGAGACAGTGCCATTGTGGGCTCCTGTTGCAGCAGTGAAACTTCAGTTCTGCTATAAAATCAACCATCAGAGAGTCTCACAGAAGTTAACTGGTTCCAGCCTCTCCCAGCCAGAGCTGGTCCTTTCAAAGATGCACAGAAGGGAGGGTTTGTTGGGCAGCCTGATGTTAATTCTGTTTGTGTGGCCAGGTTTCTGCAGGGAGTGGCTGCTTTGGGGTTTGCATTGCAGACTTGGCTGTAAATCTTGAGGTCAGAGTTGCCCACCTGATCTTACAGGGATGCTTTTTAAGCTGGCCTGTGTGGGATACCTTTAGGGGCTTAGAGCTGTCCTTCCAATCTCTCTGCATGTGCCCAAACCCAAAAGATTTGGGAATTTTAGCTGCACTAGTCATGATAATAGAATGAATGGATGCTGGAAATGAGTGCAGGGTTCTCAGAGTGTGGGCAACACCTCTTTGTGTGCCTGTCACAGAAACCCACCTTCCTTCCTGCTGGGAACGTTTCAGCTGGGCTGGCATCAGAAAGCAAGATGTGAGTCATGCCATGAGTGTGCCTGGTGCTCCTGCTGCAAAAAAAAAAAAAAAAAAAAGCTCTGGGAGTGCATTTGTCCCTTGCTTCCACCCCGTGTGGGGTGACTGCTGTGACACAAAGGTGGTGTTCAAGTAAAATGGGGGGGGATGGGGTGCAGCTCTTCAGGAGCCCTTTTTTCTAACACCTTTTCCTTGTGAATCACTGCAAATCCAGTTTGCTGTTGTGGCAGAAATATTTGGTTAATGTTATTGGCGTGTAGAGTTTCCTAGGGGGTGTTCTGGGACCTGGTGTGCTGTTTAAGGGGAAGTGAAAAGTGATCTTAGACACACAGAACTCCATCTGTGGGTCTAACCAATAGGGAAGACAAGTAATGTGTAAGAATGCGCACGATAGAACACATCCTTTAGCTTCTTTGCAGCCAAAATTCAGTTTAAAAGGGGAGTTTCCCATTTCAGAACACTTCCTGCGAGGTGGAAACGTGTATCCACTTAATAAAACTCCAAAATACAATGTCAGACACCCCAGCTGGACCACAGAGTGTCTCTTCTTGTGCTGAAGAGTTGGGTTAGCAGATGGAGCTGCTGCTGGTGGTGTCTGTGAGGAGTAAGTGCCACCTTTTCCCTTTTTACAGAGATTTTTAACTCAGAGGAGTTGAGTGGAAAGAGTGCCTCAAGGTAGGAGCCCCTTGGGTTGCTACAGCTTTAATCTGCTTCTGTTTTTAATAAAATCTCAAAGATTTCAAGCTTCACTTAATCTTGGGATTGAGATGGGGCAAAATCTCTGAATTTATAGTGGCTTGTTTGGATATATATGATGGATAAATGCACAGGTGAGGAGAAATAGTGCAGGGATAAGTGAGACAAAACCCACTTGTGGAGCCAATAAATTGGCAGGCAGGACTAGAGGGCAGAAACAGAAGGTTTGGTTTTTATGGCATATTTCCTTTTGTTCTCCCCCTTGAATTTTTGGGGAATCTGGGCCCACAGTAAACTGGAGTTTCACTGGTCACAGCCCTGGCTGAGGGAAGCTGAAGGCACAGGGGGGTGCTGATCCTTCTGCCTAAGCAGCTGGAGGAGAAATTGCTCTTGAGGCACACTGGTGCTGCCTCAGCTTCCCCTGGGACTCGGGAGGTTGAGAGTGGTGGGAAGGGATCTGGGAATTGCTTCCTTCAGCTGGAATGCCTGTGCTGCTGTCCTTACAGAGACCTCTGGAGGTTACAGCCATCAGCTGTTTCTGACACTGCAGGGCATTTCCTCTTCATTCTCTGTAGGAACAGAAAAAAAAATCCACTGGTTTGAACTGGGAATTCGAGGTACTTTGCACTGTTTTGGTGAAGGAGCCTCCTGCTCTTGTGTTGGAGAGATTGCTGCCAGTGTGAGTCCCTGAACAGAGCAGCTCTGCTCCTGGATTTGCAGTCAGCACACACAGACCTCACCATGGCCTGTTCCGTGCTTTCAGTGCTGTAAATCTCTGGAATGTGAAAAGATTTGCAATGGTTACCTTGGGAAATATGTGTATCTTCCCATTTCATAGTCAGCAGTCAAAAAGGAGAGGTACCACCCATTCAAAAGGAGCTTGGAACATCCTTTTACGGATTTTACCTCTGCAGGGCATCCCCTGAGCTGAACATCCACACTTTTCACAGGTGTTTCCTCCCCTGTTTCAGGAGATTTGGGAAAAGCTGGGACAGTGGTAGCAGGCAGTCTGGTTGGTAAATTCTGGCCTTTGAGAATCCCATTCCAGTAACCATCACCCTCCAACTCTCTTTGTTTCAAGAGAGAACTCATTCTCTCAGCCTCCTGCATCCCACCCCACAGCAGCACTGCATCTGGCAAAAGGCTCCAGGGCAGCTGCTCCTTTAAAATGGAATTGCCTGTGAGGGGAGAAATCTGAGAGCAGAGCAGGGAGCCGGGTGCCTCCTGCGCAGCTCCGTGGAGCTTTCTGCACAGCTCTGCCCTCTCATCAGCCTCGTCACTGCTGCTTCCTCTGGGGCCAGGCTGCAGTGACCACAGCAGCCCCAAAAAGCCATCCCAGGGCTGTCTCCATGGCAGCACTGCATCCCTCCACGCTGGATTCCGAGGTCACGGCTCTGTGCTGCTTTTCCCCCTGCCCCACTGTGCGTGTGTAACCCAGCTGGGGTTTTATCCTCTTTGAGTCCAGCGGTGTTTCCTCCCCTGCTGCTGAAGGGAAGCTCCCTCAGGCTGCTGGGAGCTGGCCTGGGACAGACTCCCCCCTTCCTGCCGATGACTGTAACCGTGTGAGTGCTCGCTGACCTCTGCCTTTCTTCTTCTGCTTGTCTGCCTGCCCATCACTCCCTCCCTGCCCTCTGCAGAGTATTTCTGGTGCATTTGGGTGATCAGGTGTGTGGCACAAGGTCAGGCACTGGGATGGCATCGGCCAAGCTCTGTCCTTGAGCCTCTCTGCTTTTTTTCCCTCTTCTCCTCCAACTTTAACCTAATGCTTTTCCTTAAGCTTTCCCTGCTGCCTGCTTTCCTTTCCCTTGGTGAGCTCTGCCCCAAACCTTTGGCTGCTGAGTGCTGGCTCTCCTGAACCCCTTCCTGCTGTTTCAGTGCCAGCCCATGGGAATATGGGCCTGTTTGGGGGTCTGGCAAAGCTTCCAGCACTGTAAGAGTTTGTTATTTCTTTCCTCTGGGAAAGGATCTTTGCTCCAGGCTTAGACATTACATGAGTTTGGGTTTGTGCAGCACCTGCCACCCATCAGTGCCCTGAGAAACCCGGCTTGGTGCTGGGTTCCCCAGGGGAGTGTGGATCTCTGGGGAAGGGGCATCCTCTGCACTCTGTTCCTGTTGCCAGCCTTTGTTGTGCCCTGTTGTTGATGCCACTGTCACTGGGAGAGCCCCTGGAGGGGCTGGGGGAGGCTTTCAGTGCTGCTCTGGAGTGCCTCTGCAGCCTCAAGTTATGTTCTTTAGCTGCTTTCCTCTGTCTCAGGTTTCAGAAATGAAGGATTCAGGATCCTTCTCCTCCTCTGCAGTCATCCCTCTGGTGGCTTTTATTCTTAAAGCCAAAAAAAAAATATCGTAGTGTGTGTTCTTCACCACTTTATCTGAAACTGGAGGTTAGTTTTTTATAGGATATTGCAGGAGATAGCCCACTGATCCAGATGGGAGCAGAAGGTTTGGTTTCTCCAGCGTCTCCATGGATGATCTCTCAGGCAATGCCAGCCCAGGGACTCCAGGCTGTTGGGCTGTAGATAAAAATTTAGCTTGATGGACTGGAAAGACTTCAGTTCCAACAGGTCTAAAGGCTTTAGGCATTTAAGAGCACCCTGATTTGGGAAGTCTGCATGTTCAGCATTATGCTGAGTGAAAATCTTCTCCTGTTCAGGTGTTGGGCTGTGGTGTGATGGGAATTATTTCAGGCCATGGGATAATTCAGAATCTCCTTGTCACTAAGAGCAAAACTGACCAGGCCACAAGATTTCTGCCCAAGGCAGTGACGTCTTGCTGCCTTCTCACAGTGGCTGCACGTTCCTGGCAGTGAAGGCAAGAATTAGGAAATGGCTTTCCTTTGAATTGAGCAGCAAATGAGAAGGGGGATTTCTCTCTGAGGTGTGCCATGAGTCACAGAGCTCTCCGTTACCCAGCTTTGCAGAGTGACTGAGCCTTTCCTGGGCTGGGAGAGGTTATTGCACCACCTCAGGCAAAGGGAAAGTGGAGTTCAAACAGGCAGGACAATGAGGAAAGAGCCAAAAGACAGCGTGAAAGCAGGATTTTAAAATTCTAATATTGCTCAAGAAAGCAGCAGTTACAACCTGAATCATCCCAGCTTCTCTGCCTTCCTGGTGCTGCCCCTCATTCTCCAGACACAAATATTCTTCTATTCCCAAGTTTTTATGGGGAATTATTTTTCTCCTTTTGATGGAGGGCTGTTTTTCTCCACTCTCTAATTCCGAGTAGCTGAAGGTGCTGTGCTGCTGTTCCACTTTTCTCTCCCTCCCAGGACCCCAATGCACGCTGCTGCTCAGGACAGAGGCTGCAGTCACAGCTCAGAAATGGCTCTCTGCCCTGGCCATGGAACTACAGCTCCCATCATGCCCAGAGAGAGAAATGCTTTTTTTTTTTTTTTTTTTTTTTTTTTCTGGAAATGAAGCCTCATGTGACTTCCCAGCTGCTGCAGCACAGAGGGAGTCCCTGCTGAGGTTTTTTCCCAGGGAAAATGAGATGTGCCCTGGCTGGCAGATGCTGTGATGGCATCTGTAGCACTGCAGGTCGCTGCTGACTTCAGGGAGGACTCGGGATTGTACCCACCTGCCACATTTTCCTGGGGATCTGTACACCTCTAACCAAGGTGCATACCAATTAAACTCTCTCCTCCTTACATTCTGACATTCTCTGTAGCAGTTCTTCCTCTGTCTCCTCGTAACATTTCCTGATTTGTTTCTAATTTCCCCTCCCACTGGTTCTGTCACTAACAGGTTTTGTTCTGCATGCATTTCACAGACCCACAGAGGGGGTTTTTTTGGTGCTTCCCTAACTCCTGCAGGATTTTCTTTTTTTACCATATGGGAGAATCACAGTGTGGTTGAAGTGGTGCCTCACAGGCAGCACTGAATTCTCTGCCTGCAGGAATTGCACCTTTCCTGGCAAATTAATCTGTCTGAGCCTCCTCAGCCCTTTGTTTGCACTGTGTGGGCACTTGAAGAAGGGAATTTTTGAGTCCCTGGGAGTCTTTGAGAGGTGAGGCTGCTCTGGGAATGTGAACCCTAACAGAGGATGCCCTGCTGGCTGTGAGTTGTGACTACTTGAATATTTGTGACTATCACAAAAAGCAATGTTTTCTAATTTTTAAGTTATTCTTTTGGAGGCAATTAGGAGCTCAAGCCCCGGGCTAACACGACCGTGGCTGTGGCTATTTATAGAGCCTGGAATTCCTAGCCAGAGCTCAGGCATTTCACAGTGGGCTGTTCCCTTCCGAACACTGGACTTCCTCAGGAGATGTTTCCTGTTTGCTTTTAAGTTCAGGAGCTGCTGCAGCTACAGGGAGCCTCTGCTGTAAAGAGGCTGAAATGTGGAAATTCGACTTTTTCTGAATTGCAAAATTAGGATTCTTTAGCTCAGGATTTGCTGAAAACCCTTCGTGAAGCTGTTGTATTGGTTTTTATTTTTTTTCCTTCCCACGCTGCTGTGAACTTGGAGAAAATGACAGAACTAGAAATGTCATTAAGGGACATCAGTGGCTTTGTGAAAGAGGGATTGGGGAGCAGATTGTCCGCCGTGTGTGGATTTGCTGTTTGTGGATCTCTGTGTCTGCACTGGATGCCTTAGGAGGTTGAAATAAGTGTTTAGAAGAGGGGCTTTATGTCCCTGATAAGGCTGTATTTCATGGAATCATGGAATGGTTTGGGATGGAAGGGACCTTACACCCATCCAGTGTCACCCCTGCCATGGGCAGGGAGACCTTCCACCATCCCAGGGTGCTCCAAGCCAGCCTTGGACACTGCCAGGCACGGGGCAGCCACAGCCAGGACCTTCCCACCCCCCAGGGAAGGGTTCCTTCCCAGTATCCCATCCAAACCTCCTCTCTTCCAGAGGATTTGTGGATTCTGAGCACAAAGGTGCAGCGTGCCAGCTTGGGTTTGTGCAAGCACGCATGAGCACATCACAGCACAAACACATGGCAAAATTCACATTTTCTGTGTGCCAAGCCAGGAGCCTTCTCTGTGCTGGTGGCCCTTTCTAGGGGTGCCTTGGTGCTGAAGGTTGCTGCCTGTTCCCAGCCTGCTGGACCCTCTGCACATCTGCAGGAGGGTGACATCTGTCCCATTTCCCTCCAGCACAGGCTGACGGAAGGGCAGTCAAATATTGAATATATTAAACCCCCATGGGTCTGCCAGGGCTATCAAAGATTGAATATACTAAACCCCCAAGGGTCTGCCAGGGCTGTAAAATATTGAATATACTAAATCCTTATGGGTCTACCAGGGCTGTAAAATATTGAATATACTAAATCCCTATGGGTCTACCACGGCTGTAAAATATAGAATATACTAAACCCCTGTGGGTCTAAACATGGCTGTCAAATATTGAAGATACTAAACCCCCAAGGGTCTGCCAGGGCTGTCAAATATTGGAATGTAAAACATGGAATAACTAAACCCTTGTGGATCTACCAGGGCTGTCAAATATTGAGTATATTAAATGCCCATGGGTCTGCCAGGGCTGTCAAATATTGAATATACTAAACCCCCAAGTGTCTGCAAGGGCTGTCAAATATAGACTATACTAAACCCCTGTGAATCTACCAGGGCTGTAAAATATTGGATATATTAAACCCCCATGGGTCTGCCAGGGCTGTCAAATATTGAATATACTAAACCCTCGTGGGTCTACCACAGCTGGAAAATATAGAATATACTAAACCCCCAAGGGTCTGCCAGGGCTGTCAAATATTGAATATACTAAACCCTCGTGGGTCTACCACAGCTGGAAAATATAGAATATACTAAACCCCCAAGGGTCTGCCAGGGCTGTCAAATATTGAATATACAAAACCCCCATGGGTCTGCTCCCAGGGGTGAGCGTGTGACAACTCCTGTGCCCAGGGGAGCAGCAGCGCTCTGGTTTTGCAGAGGCTGAGCTGCCCCTCGGTGTGTTCAAACCCCTCGGCGTGCTCAAACCCTGCCATAAATTCATCCGCGGCTCTCTGCGCGCTCTGCTGCGCTCCTGAGCACCGCGGGATGAATAAGCACTTCCAGGCAGGGATGCTGCTCGCCCTCAGAGGCTTTCATTTCCCTGAGCTCTGCGGGGTTCTCCCTGCCTCCCTCCCTCTGCTCACCCCTGCCCGGTGCCGGGGCGCTCTGGGGAGCGGCCAGCGCCGTTCTGGGGCTGCCCGGGCTGGCTCGCAGGCTCCAGCCCGATTTACTGGAGCGAAGGAGGCCAGGAGGAGAGGCAGGGAGAAGCCGGGGGATGAATGGGGCGGCATGAAGTCAGCGTGCTCCGCCAATCCGGGCAGCGCCACGCAGCTACGGGTGCCTCTGGATGCTGGCACCGAGCGCAGCTCTCCCGGGGCTGCGGTGCCTCCAGCCCGAGCTGAG
The DNA here is from genome assembly GCA_013399835.1 of Leptocoma aspasia. NCBI lineage: Eukaryota > Metazoa > Chordata > Aves > Passeriformes > Nectariniidae > Leptocoma > Leptocoma aspasia. The sequence continues at coordinate 156,639 of VXAX01000180.1, read as the reverse complement.
CGTGCAGCAAAGAGTTCCCAGGGCAGGCCCGGTGGTTTGTGAGTGTTGGGTGAGGTGAGTGTGCCCAGGGGGATGCGGCTGAGGAGCCTGCAGCCCGCGTTCTGCTCCCTGTGCGTGCTCTCTGGTATGGCTGTTCTGCACCATCGCTGCTTCACCTGCCTGCCTGCCCCCCCTCACTCTTCTCTTTCCTCCCCACGTCCATCCCCCTCGTGTCTGAGCACTCCTCCCGTACCTGAGCACTGCCCAGAACCCATCTGCTTTCCTCCTGTCCTCCTGACTCCTGAGATGCCCACTCGGGGGGGTGTGGGGCGTGTGACTCTCCCTTCCCGCAGAGTGAGAGGGAGGATGAGGATGGAGGTTGGGTTGTTCCCCTGCTCCCTGGGAGCTGGGCTGTTCCTGCTCATTGGGAGCTGGGTTGTTCCCCTGCTCACTGGAGGCTGGGTTGTTCTCCTGGTCCCTGCAGGAGCTCAGCCTGGAAAGGAAGCTGGGAGCAGGAGGAGGAGGAGGAGCAGGGTCCTCTCTGTCCCTCAGCATCCTGCTCGACCCTTGGGTGGTGGCAGGGGGGAGGAGTTGGGGGC
>VXAX01000180.1:128924-146437 GCA_013399835.1 Leptocoma aspasia | reverse complement strand
GGGGGCGGCCCGTCCCCAGCCCCGGAGCCGCGGGCACCGGGAGGGGCTGCGGGCGCACGGCGGCCGGCGGAGCGGGGCCGGGCGCTGCCGTGGCGAGCGGCGCGGGTGCCATGGCATGCTGCGGTCCCGCCGCTGCTGCACATGCTCAGCAGAGAGCGGGGCGGCTCAGCCCCAGCCCCCGGCGCTGCTGCTGCTGCTGCGGGGAGCCCTGCGCGCCTCGCCGCGGCTCCGGGGGCGCGGGGGGCGGCCGTGCCCCGGCGCGGGGGGCTCGGCGCATGGGGCTGGGCGCTCCCCGCGGAACGCTGGCCGGCCGGGGCTGCTCCAATATGTGCTGGGACCTCTGGAGCTGTCAGTGGGCAGACAAGGACACGGGCAGCGGATTATCGTGGCTGTACTAATGAAAGGGTTCAAGCTCGCCTGGTAAGCGCGCGGTGGGGAGAAGGGGTGCGGGGGATGCTGCGGCCCGCTCCCGCCCCGAAACGGGGAGGAAAGGGATGCGCTCCGCCAAGTTGGCGCTGCGGCACGGCCGGGGGGGATCTGGGAGCGGGAGGCACCGGGACAGGCTCCGGAGGGGATGCGGCGCTGGGCCGCTGCTGTCCGGGCAGCTCCGCAGCCGCGCTGCGCCGGCCCGAGCTCCCTGCGCTCCGGCTGCATCCCTCCCCTGCCCCCGGCACCGCATCCCCCGGGCTCGGGCTGCGTGATCACACAGCAAAGCAGCACGGGCAGCTCCTGCCGGAGGAAGGTGGGGGGATAAAGAAGTGTTTTGGATGCTGCGCGAGTGGAATGGCTCCTGCTCGGCTTGTCCTTTAAATAGCGGCTTTTTGGGGATGCTCCTCGCTGGCGTGGTGCTGTAAGAACACAGCAGAGTTCCGGGGAACGCAGAGCTGCCTGCAAGGTACCCGAGTGCTCGTTAATTCTCCCATCGTTTCTGGGTGTTTGGGGGAAAAACTCACCAGGTTTGGCTAAGTGGGCAGTGAAAGAGAACATTGTGTGGGTGAAAGGCGATTGACAAGGTCTGTGTGTGTGTGCGTGTGTGTGTGTGTGAAATGTTGGCACGTAGGTATTTTGTTGGTCAAGTTTGTATTTTACAGGGATAGGTAAATATATATGTGTAATAGAGGATACAATTATATATCTATTTAAAAAATATAATACAAACTTGACCACCAAAGGCTTACGTAGAATCCTGAGTATATCAAAACTATTTTAAATTTCCAATAAGTCAAAACCACTTAGTTGGAATAAATAGGCTTTGAATTATGATGATGAAATTGATTTAACCAGAACTTTATCAGATGGGAACGGTTCCACAGTTAACAGTGGAATGTGACTTCGTAATTTGAGTTGAATTGGATGACAAGAGCAACGGGAAGGCCTCTTTCTTTTCCTTAATCCGTTTTTTTTTTCTGTAATGAAAAAGGAAGTAATCATAGAAATAACAGCCTCCCTCTCAAGTGCGCTGGTTTGCATCAGGATCAATGTGGTGCTTTGAGATCCTCGCCTGTAAAGTGTGAGAAAACAGCAAAGTTATTTTACATTTGTTATTTTACTTACTGCTGCTATTTTAATTTTATCCTCTTTTTTTTTTTCCCGTGTAAAAAATAAAAGCACTACAGTGTAGCACTAGGAAGCATCTTGTACTGGGCCCCAGGGAACAGACCCGAGCCAGGGATGACTCAATAGGTCATCTCTTTTTCTAATTTCTCTAATTCTGTCTTTTATTTAATTACACTGAGAGCCTTTGAATTTTCCCTGTGTGGCTCTGTCTCGCACAGGCTGTACAAATGATACAGATATTAGCATTTGAAAATANTTTTTTTTTTTTAATACAAAAACGCCCCTCTCTTGCAGCCATCCGCTGCCTTCTGTGCTGTGCAGTTGGGCTGGGGAGTTGCGTAATAGCTCAGTGTAGTACCAGGAGAGCAAAGCATGTGCTGGAATCGCTGGAAAGGCTGGGATGGAGTGGCTCTGCAGTGCCATGGCCCCCGCTGCATCCCGTCCCTGCCTCCCCACAAACCCCGCAGGGCGAGCGGCTCATCCCGGAGCTGGGGGGTTTGGACGTTCCGGGTTTATCCCAGCGTTTCTGGCAGCCCCCGCTGGAGCATCCTGGTGCTTGTGCGGGCTGCGAGCCGGGCGGGGAGCTGCGGGGCTCCTGGGGACATAAGCAGATTACAGCGCTGGAGGAAGTGCTGGCCGGCCTTCAGTAGGTGACGCTCTTCCCTCTCCGTTCCTCGGGCTCCAGGCAGGGCTCCGGGGGCTCTGGGCAGTCCTGGGCCCCTTTGTTCTCCATAAAGATCCCCCATCAGTTCCCCTGGCTCTCCTGGAATCACTTGACAAGTGCCACCCAAGCCCTGCCTCGTCATCATCCCCCTTCATCCCAGTCCCAAAATCAAATATTCTGATGGCTTCCCTTATTTAATTACACAGCATTCTGGATCTCTGCAGCTGTCACTCTGTTCCCCCTAGGATATTTACAGGCGGTTGTGTTTATTTGGCTGTGCTGCAATATCCGGCACAGGAGGGTGAGTTGGGGGTGTTATTTCAGGTCCAGCTTTGCCCAAATCCGTGTGTTTGTCCCTGCTGGATTGATTGGAGGAGCACAGATTTAAGGACAGGATGAATGCAGGGCTCTCTGAACTTGCTTGGGGTATTTAATGTGGGCTGGACAGCCTTGGTGTGAAATGGGCTTATAGGGTTAGTATTTATGGAAAGAAAACCATCCAGTGCATGGGATGCAAACAAATCCTCTGGTCCTTGGTGCAGGGGTGGCACTGCTGGGGTTAACCCAGATTTCCTCCCGGAGCCATGCTCAGAGAGACACATGATTTCTGTCTGTACCAGGGAGGGACAGAAAGCCGTCAGCAGGAGCAGCCTGCCCTGACCCTTAGGACCAGGACTTGCTTTCCCAGTTTTCAGGCCCCACACCCATCCCATGCTGTCTGATCACACCAAATCCCTCTGTGTGTGATACCAGGGAACCTCTGGCCACCCCTGGGCCTGTCCTGGCCCAGGCCAGCATGCTGCTCCCCCACAGCGTGTCCTGCATTTCTTGCAGCACACCACCTCATCCTGCCCAAAATGATCTCATCCCCACCTGGGCAGAGCTCCCGGTGGCCCCGGGGCTCTGCAGCACAGCTCGGGACACCAGAGGGGCTGGGTGACATCAGAGTGTGACAGTGGCATGATGCAAGGACCTGCTGTGCCGTCACACGGCTCCAGCACGGCGTCCTGGTGGCAGGAATGATGCTGCAGCCCCCGAGGACGCTGTTAGGACGGATGACAGCAGAGATTTGCCTCATCAGAGTCTGGTGTCTTGGTTTAATCCATCATTTTTGTGTTTTAATGCTGTTTCCATCTTTATGTTGTGACTTGGTATTGTGAGAGAGAGCTTTTGCCTCCAGGCTGACATCACCGTTATCTCACAGCTCCTCAGGGACTTTAATCAGCTGGGCCTCAAGCTTTAAATCTCAGAAAGCCAAAAACCACAGCAGCCTTTCCCTCCCCATCCATCTCAGGCTGTGCTACTTGCCCTGCTCTTCCTTCTTACGAGTTTTGGGGAGTTCATGATCCAGCAGAGATGGAAACTAATTTAGATCTTTGATGAAAAATGAGAATCTAATGCCAGAAGAGCATTGCAGGGACAAAAACAAGCTGGTTGCTGAACTTGATGTCCCATAAATGGGATACTGAATAAAACTCTGCTTGTCTGATTTTCCTTCTTCTGTGGTTCCTTCTGCATTGCTTGTGCTGCTGTGTTGGTTGGAATAGTTCTGAGCTGCAGAACCTGTGATCTGGAACCTACAGAGAAAAGAAGGGCCAAAGGCTCCACTAAAAATAAATCTGTAATTCATTTTTCTGCTAGTGCCTGTGGGTGAGAAAAAAAAAAAAAACAACCTCTCAATGTTCCAACACCCTACTTATCTGAGGGAAGGATCTATTATGTAGTTGTGGGGGTGGGATGGGAACTAGGTAGGGTTACAGAACAGCAGAGCTAAAATTAGAAGTTGTTTGATGTCAGGGAGCAGTGAAGATTGACTTCAGGCAGTTTCAGTTCTGCATTCTGGGGCTGTGGCTGCAGGGGCCCGTGGTACCTCCAGCAGGCTGCCCCCTGCCCTTCCCTGGCTCTGGAAATCCATGGCTCAGGGTGTGGAAGAGGGGAGGGAGGGTTCCTGAGCTGTCCCACCCAGCTCTGCTCTCCCAGCCTTGCCATTTCTTTGCAATGTAAAGCAGGTTGGTGAGGCAGGGGCAGGAGGGATGGCTCTGTCCTCACTCCAGGCATCGAGTCCTCGCTGTGACACACAGGGTGACACACGTGGGTGTTTGGCATTCGTGGCTCCGTGATTACCCAGGAAATGATGAAGCTGCTTAAATCACTTCCAATTTCGTATTGAAGCTGCAGAGCTTTAAAGAACTGCTGTGTGCAGTGAATGAACTGCGTCCTGTGGCACTGCAAATGATCCCAAGGGAAATTGGATTTCTAAATCAATTCTTCCTCAATTTTTGGAGAAGCTTCGCAAAATAGTTCTGTTAAAGTTACATAATTGTGCTGCTGTGCCCACCGTGTTGTTTGACCTTCACATTACAGGTTCAAATGTTGCATTTTCAGTCTTTCCTGTCTTCATTGATTCTCCTGCGCCTACATCTTCCTTTGTGCCTTTTATTCAGGGGGAAGAAATAGGTGCTGATAATCCTCGGCTAAAAACCACCAGAGCTGACCCACATACATATAAATATGGCTCTGGTATTTGGGAAAGGAGAGGCCTTAGCTCCTTAGGAATTCTGCAAATGGATCTGAGCAATCAGAATGTTCCCGTTCGCTGGCGGTGCGGCAGGAAAAGAAAACCTCATTAATGGGTCACTCATCCTCCCCTGCATCCAGAACATTCTGACCTGGCCATATGTCCTGAACGTTCTGGCTGGCCATAAAGTATGGTTTTTATCCTTTTCCAGCAAGAAGATATCGTGCCAGGTGCCTGGAGGAGCAGCTTGGAGCAGCATTGGCAGGTTTATTTCGTAGATGGTTCTGTGGCACGCAGTCACTAAGGGTTATTAGCAAGTTTTGTGCTGATTTCTCTGGCCTTGGTGTTATTTTTTCTGCCCTTTTCTGTAGTGGGAAGCCCTAGGAAGCTGTGAGGAGCCTAATCTGAGTGCACTAAAGCCAAGGAAAAGCTTTGCACACAATTCCCTTGGCCAGGCTGTGCTCGTGGGCACCAAGAGAGGCAGAAATAGAAACAGGATCAGCACCAGTTTTTGTCCTGGGCTGCATGCTGGATTAATACCTGCAGTGGCAACAGGCTGTGAAGCACGACTTTTATTTTAGTAAAAGTATGAAATTACAGTGGAAGGAGACCATTTGAAATAAAACCAAGGCATTTTGAAGCCCTTGATCTGAGACTGGGTTTGCTGTGTGATAATAGACTGGCAAAAGCATCCCTTTGATATTTTTTGTTTGTTATGTGGTTGGTTTTTGGCATCGAGTTTTGATTTAAATTTGGATGAACATCTGTAATTTTGTCCTCTAATGTATATGTGCATATTGAAACCTCTCTGAGGACAGCCAGACAGAGCAGTTCTTTGACTTTAGCCCATGAAGAAGCTGCACTTGCAGAGTTTGCTGCCAGCACCCAGAATCTCTCCCCCAGATCTCTCCTTGGGCTGCAGATTATTTTGGCTAATTGAATCCCAATTGTTTGTTTTGCTGGGAAATTGCCTTCCCCTCTTATCAGATGGCAAGATCACCCTTCTCTCTGTCTCCAGTCCTTCCTCAGCCTCAGAAATGTCAAGTGAAGGGCAAACTGCTTGGAATGACTCTGGAATTCTGCAGAACTCAGAGCCTGGAGTTGAGGCGAAGGAGGCAGCAGTGGGGCTGTTCCAGAGATCCTTTTCCTCACTAAAAAGCCTGAAAACGTGGAAAATTCAGTCAGGAAGAGATAAAATGTGGAGTTGAGGCTGCTGGGTGCTGTTTGATTGCTCAGTCCCTTGCAAAGGGAAGGAGGGTGCTGGCTGTGGGAGCTGGGAAGCAGGAGAGGCCTGCATCTCTCACGGACCGTTTTCATCCTGATGTTGCCTCTGCCCCACTTCCCCTGCCTGCAAAATGAGGCAAACCAGTGTCCCCTTCCTTCTCCCTCTGCCTGGAAAATCTCTGCAGAGATTTTCAAGGGACACATGCTGGAAGGGGGTGTTGGACAGAAATGAATTTCCCCTTCCTTCTCCCCCTGCCTGGAGCAGAGATTTTTTGAGGGATGAGTGCTGGAAGAAGATGTTGGACAGAAATCAGTCTCCTCTTCCTTCTCCCTCTTCCTGGAGCAGAGATTTTTGTGGGATGAGTGCTGGAAGGGGGTGTTGGACAGAAATGAATTTCCCCTTCCTTCTCCCCCTGCCTGGAGCAGAGATTTTTTGAGGGATGAGTGCTGGAAGAAGATGTTGGACAGAAATCAGTCTCCTCTTCCTTCTCCCTCTTCCTGGAGCAGAGATTTTTGTGGGATGAGTGCTGGAAGGGGGTGTTGGACAGAAATCAATCTCCCCTTCCTTCTTCCCCTGCCTGGAGCAGAGATTTTCGTGGGACAAGTGCTGGAAGGGGGTGTTGGACAGTGTCCCATGTTCTTAAGCGTCTGATTCACCCCGTGTGTGTTGATAGTTGTGTTGGACTGAAGAGAAGCACTCACATAGCTGGAATTTCTGCTTCATTTCTGCTCAGCAAGCTGGCAGGGGCAAGGCCTGAAAGAGGCAAAAATTGCCATCAAAACCCTTGTGGTGCTTCCTGATAGAATCACTGTGTCCTGGTCAAGGCCTCTTCTGCTTTTTCCAGCTGAAATTCCAGATTTCTCTCTGTTTTGACCATTTCATGGTATTCCTTTGGTTGATTGAGCAGCTGCTGTGTTTTTGCTTGAACCTTCCCCCAAATGCCTGAGTTCAGGCCCTGGTTAGAAAGTGAATCTTAATGCCATTATTATTTTAATTGATGCTTATTGTGAATGGTAACTACTAATTTCAGGATTTTGAGCCTGTTTGAAGTAAATTATGGGAGTTGCAATATAACAGCAATAATATATCCAAGGATAGAATATCCAAGCTCAGGAAATGGAGACACCAAACCCAAAATGCTGCACAGAGTTCATTTTCCTTCCGGGTGCCCTTGCAGAGCCACGTGCTGAATACAAGATGCAGGAATGTTCTCTGAGCTTCTCCTTTCCTAAAGGTTTCCTTTTGGCCACATTTAGGCCTGTGCTGTTGATTATATTTTGCATTTTCCAGCGGTTTATTGCCCTGTAACTATTTTTTCAGGACAGAATGCTCTCTGTGGTCACAGCCAAGTAATCTAGGGGCAGATGCTCTGTTTTTTTCCCAGCTAAAAAAAGATGCAAAATGCTGCCACTCTCCTTTGACAATGCCACAGCCATTCCATGCATGTGGCAGAGGACCAGAGACACAGGAATTTGTGGATTTTTTTTTTTTTGGAGATTCATATATTTGGGGTATATATTTTGAATAATTTTCAAACCACCCAGAATACCAGGTTTGGCAGAATGTTGTTTGGACCACAGCTGATTTCAGGCCTTGGAATTGCAAGGAGAAAAATGGAGGGGAAAATGAGTGGATTGAAAAAGACTTAGGGGGAAAAGGAGGTGTATTTTGAGGAGTAGCAAAGATTTGAGAACAGAAGAAATGTCCAGATATGCACATAAAATTAGAACAAACTAGCTGGAGGGGGAACACACAACTTGTTTAGTTCAAGAGCAGCTCCCTCTAATTAGAATCATTCCCTTAATGAAATGCTGAGCGAATCAGGCTGTGTTTAAAGGACAGGAGGAGGAGGTGGCCAGGCCTGAGCCTTGCAGAGATCATTTCCAAGGTCTCAGCCCTGGTGCAGTGAGGACACACGAGATGCTGTGAGCTAAAAGGTTTGCACTGGAGACAGAGGAGTTTTAGAGAGATGCTGGAGAGGCAGAGCTGTAATTTTGGTGTATTTCTGACCCCGCAGGACCAGAAATAAAGCAGCTCTGGAGATGTGGAAGAAGTGCCCTTTGCTCGTGAGGAGATTGGCTTGTGGCTGTGCAGCCCTCAGAGCTGGAATTTGGCTTTTTTCAGAGCTGCCAGCTGTTAGAGAAATGTGATGCACATTTTGGGAATGAGGTTTGGGAGGCAGACCCGTGCTTAGCTGTAGGCCATGAAAGAAGGATGTGTCTGGAGGCCAGGGCTCACAGGACCTGAGCAATATTCAGTGCCTGCTCCAGGGCACTAAAGCTCCATCATTGCTTCAAATACCTGCTGTATTATTTTTCCAGCAGGAGGAACAAGTTCCCCATGGATTCTTTTCTGTTTTAAAGGCAGCTGATAGCACAACTGACCTGGGAAATAGAACTGTTTCTAAAATTGTGTTGTTTTACAGCAAAAGAGGCTCTTGAAAGCAGAGATTTGCTGTGCTGGGAGATTTTCATGCCCCTCCTCCAGTTTGGAGGAAGAGATTCCATCCTAAAGAGTCAAGATGGACAAAGGGTAGAAGAAGGGAAATGGAATTAGTCCTAGTTTGCAGATGAGGCACATGGAGATTAAAGGTGGTTTTCCTTTTAATTGTTTATTATATAGCTGTGTGTTAATTCCCTACTGGAAGCTTGGGTTAGGAGAGCAAAAAATGGTTGTAGTTTAAACAATTCTCTAAAGAGGGCACACTTTACTGAAGGAAGAGCCAGGATGAGAAATGCAAACATCCATCCCCATCCCCTGCACTTCTCACAGGGGACTTGCCCAAAGCCACAAACTGAATCCTTGTAATTGTCCCAAAACAACCTGTGCCTTGCTGGTATTTGGAGATACCACAACTACCCTGAGGACATCTGTTCTTTCAAGGATCACAGCCCAGATTAGGAACTCAGGATGGTTTGGATGTCACTTTGCAAGATTTCCCACATGGAACTCCAAATCACGTGGATGTCTGTGTGTGTCTTGGAAGTTTTGGGGACAAAAATGCAGCAAGTCAAAACAATCCTTGAAATTGCAGCACTCAACCAGCCCTAACACCAATCACTGCAAACCTTCAGGGTCCTGCACTGCTGCAAACTGGGCTGCTGCCTCTTTAAAAAACTGGAAATGATGGAAAGCAGAACTAGAAAGTGAAAAAAGTGTGATATTATTGAGGTATTGATCCATGCTCCTGCCAATAGGGTGGCCTGTACAGGGCCAGGAGTTGGGCTTCAATAATTCTTGTGAGTTCCTTCCAGCTCAGGATATTCTGTGGTTCTAAGTTCTGGTTTGCCTTTATTAACAGTTACCTATTGCTGTTTGTGAACATGACAAGTGAATGAGTTTATTCCACTTCTCTCCTGCTCTTGGCTGTGAGGATTTGACTTCAGCCTTGTTTCTTTCCCACAATTTCATATAATCCCATTGCTCATTGTTAAAAAAAAAAAAAATCCCAAAAAAACCTGCCCCAAACCTTTTAATACAGCTTCTCTTTCTCTTCAATATTTGCATTCTTCAAATATTTGTTGACCACTCTACTTTGTTTACCCTTCAAGTTTGTTTTCACAAACGAGCCTCATGAGCGCCGTGATGTTTTTGTTGCTTTCCTTTGAACTCGTTGCTCTGTAAGAAAATCTGTCTGCTTGTTTGCCACCCTCCTAAACGTGTTCCTGGTTGGGATTAACTGATCATACAGAGCAAATATTTCATCATTCCATGAGGTGTGATTGATCAGCTCCGAGTCACATCAGTCCTCCCTGCTCCTATATCATGTCGCAGGAACATTTTTCATTTGCTTTCTGCTCTTCCCCTGTCCATCTCTGCTGCTTTCTTGCTTTCTGAATTCTTTCAGTTGCTGGCTGTGGCTTTGTTTGCTCTGTTGCACCTGCCTGGAGTAGGTACAAACTCAAGGACAGCAGCAGGGTTGCATTCCTGCTTTTCCCAGACGGGAATCTGGCACAGCCTCTGTTTATTTTTCCCCAGACAGGTTTTTAAGTGTGTTTATATACACTTTCAAGATGAGTCACATTGTTACCTCCTGCATTGTAGAACCTCCGTGCAGAAGATGGCCTTTCCCAGAGCTTGTATTTGGAAATGCCCGAGTGTTGAAGGCAAATATTTCTATTTATTCTAAATATATCCTGTTGCTGCCTGCTGTTCTAGCAGGGAAATCGATGGTTTGTGTTGCCTGATAAGGTTTAGGAGGGTGTGCAGCCCCTCAGGGTGAAAAGTCAGAGCTTTATGGGAGCGAGGAAGTGGAATTTCGAGGTAATTGGGATGTTTATGTCCACGCTGACTGCTCTGCTCCTTTGTCGTCACAGAAGTGCTCCCTGGTGGTTTGCACCGCGGGGAGGACGGGGATATTTAATAAAGCCCAGCTTGGGATGCCAGGGCCGTGCAGCAGCCCCGAATATTTAATAAAGCCCAGCTTGGGATGCCAGGGCTGTGCAGCAGCCCCGAATATTTAATAAAGCCCAGCTTGGGATGCCAGGGCTGTGCAGCAGCCCCGAATATTTAATAAAGCCCAGCTTGGGATGCAGCAGCACAGCAGAGAAGCTGCACCAGGGCGGCAGAACAGATGGGTAAGAGCAGGAGAAGAGCAGAAATGCTGCCGTTTCTCCTCGGTGGCGGCAGCGAGGAGCAGCCAGGGTTAACCGGGTGATGTGGGACATCCTTCAAGCGGCAGTGGGAGCTTTTCTGCCCAGTGGGCAGCAGCCAGCTCGGATGCCAGAGCCGGGCAGCGCGCTGCAAAGGCGGCTTTGTTCCAGCCATGCCAAGCCCTTATCGGAGCGGGGAATCTTTTTGTCAGCTCCTTTGGCGGCCGTGAGATGCCTCGGAGCAGCAGCAGCGAGGTTCCCGGGTGGTTCCGGGCTGTCCCCCCCGGCAGAAGCGCTCCGGGCTGCGGGGAGCTCGCAGGAGAGCGGGGAAGAGCCGCAGGCTCCCCCCGGGAAGGGCGATGGGCTGGCAGGTGCCCGTGGAATCGTTCAGCTCCTGGTTTTTCAGCTCCCAGGCAGGCGGGGGAATCCTTCCTTTGTGTGTGTGTGTGCTGGGAGGTCAGGCAGTTCCTCTGGTAAAAGGATGCGGGGCTGGGATGGAGATGGATGGGGGTGGAAGGGATGTGGGGGGAAAAGCTGGGGGAGGCTGATGGTGGAGAACTATTCTGTTGTCGTGGGGGCAGGGGCTGCACTGAGCAGCTCTGTAGTGGTTTTGGTGAGTTTTGGGGTGAGCCCAGCATATTTCAGGAATCTGGAAGAACGGCCCAAGCAAAGTTAAGGAAGTCAGTGGGAGCAGGGATGAATCCAGTTGGATTGGGATTGGAAACCAGAGGTGGCACGGGCCATGTCTGAAGGTAGAGACTGGGGCAGTGCTTTGTGGAAGGCTGCAGGAGGCTGGTACCTGTTTGGATAACAGGTTGGAACAGTTGGGAGGGATGGAGAAGCTGGAATGTCCATAACAGAGTAACACAGTGCAGAAGCACACACTGCACCAGCCAGTGCTGGAGAAAGAGATTGGACCATGGACTGTTGCAGGACAATTAGGACAATTTTCCTTCTCTTTCTGAACGAGCTGTGAGCTATTCCAGCTCAGTAGAGCAGGGAAGAGGGAGCAGAGGGGTGTTGGGTGGTGGATGGGGCCTGTCTGTACCAGGAGGCTGCTGCAGGCCAGCCCCTGGCACAGCTCCGTGGATGTTCATTCTGCTCTCCCCAATGGCAGCTATTGAAGCTTTAGCCAGATGTCAGGGAACTCTCCCTTTGTGCTGAGCCTGCACAGGGGCAGCACAACTGAGGGTTGCTGCTCAGTTCCTGGGAGCAGAGAGGGCGTGGCTGTCTCGTATTCCCAGTGGCATCCCAAGAACTCGTTTGTCTGTGTTGGGTTGGAGGTGAAATTTTGGTGCTGCTTGTCCCTTCTGGCTGCCCCTGCCATGTCACTGGAAGTACAGTGCCATAACATTTAACTCTGTCCTGAGGGAAGAAAAGGAGGATAAATAATGGAGGCACTACTGTGATGATTTCACAGCGACCTGTAATTAGGGTGAGCTCCTGTTTCTGTTATTTTTCTTTGTGTGTAGGGCAGCCTTCCCTGGTACACCTGTTCTGCTTTTCCCTTCATCCTCCCCGAAACTGGGAGCTGATCCTGCTGAGATGCACTCAGGCCCATGTCTGCCTGATCTCCCCAGCCCTCAGCACGGTGCTGTAACCCGAATAAATGCAGGAGTTCCTTTTGTTAGTGCTCCATCTCAGAGACATCTGTTGGCATTATTGATGTGCCTGTTAATCTTCATTTTCAAGCGCAGTGGCTGCTGGATCCATTATCTGTCAGTGCAGAGCAAGGGCTTCTGGGGTAAAACATCACCAGTGCAGGAGAACAGAACATGCAATGGCTCCACAGGAAAATCCAGATGGATTTAGTACCAAGCAGAGGCTGACAGGTAACTTCAGGTGTGTGAGTGTCTTTGGAATACTTGGTTAGAAATTCCAGGCAGGGGATTTGTGGGTGGGCAGCTCAGCCAGCCTTTCCTGCTGCATCATTCCAAAGTGATCCAGGTGGGATCTGCTACCTGTCTGTGATGCTGTGTGCTCTCCATTTCTCCTGACAGTTATCCTGCAGTGCCTGTCCATGTTGGGATGGGATTCTCTTGGCCTCAGCCTACAGGGGAAGAACTGGTTTGCCTTGTGCTACTCTTCCTCCTCATTTTCAGAGATCACATTGATTTCAAGAAGGCCAGAACTGCATAAACATCCTCATGGGCATCACTGTGAATGGAGAGCTGTGGTTTCCTCAGGGATTTGGGGCAGTCCATGGCAGTGGCTGATGGAGGAAACTGTCTGGACAGATTCTGGCCATGCTACAAATGCTTGTCCAGCTCTCACTCCAGCACTTGTTGATGCTGAACGTCCCCACAGCCCTTTTCCCTCCCATCCATCCCTGCACCTCTCCTGCTCCTGGCTCTCCTGGTGCTGACTGTCTGAGCGTGGTGTTGGGGACAACAGGCAGGGCTGTGTTTCCTGGGTGAGGTGGCACCTGCTGCTGGTGAATGTCTTTAATTCTGTGTGGTTCCTTCTGTGCAATTAAGGAGAGCTAATTAGCTCCTTTTAGTGCAGTCTCCTTGCAGAGGTAGCTGACCTCTTGTTAATCCTGGATTAAGTTCTTTACTAAGAACTGGCTCTTTGTGTGTCCCAGTTAAGATGTTGACACTTTGTTCTCTCTCTCCCCTTGTTCTCCTCCTCCCCCTCTTCCTCCCCATGCCTGTGAGCACATGATTCCCTGCCTCCTCCAGCCCCCACTGCTGTAGGAATCCATGGACTCTGAAAATGCCAGCTCAGAAAGAGTTTTGCTTGGTCTGGCACCTGTCTAGGAGCCCATATTCCACAAGAGAAAAGGAAGAGTGCTTTTTGTTGCTTGACAGGGTGGGAATCCTGTGGGGTTTGAGGAGTAGCAGCCATGGGCTGAGCAGGAGTTATCAAACAGGACCAATATCCCAGCCAGAGAACTCCCCCTGTCCCGAGCTGTGCAGTCAGGAGCCCACCCATTCATTCCTAAAGAGGGTGAATAGCAGAAAAGCAGCTGTGGAGTGAACAAAAAGCAAATTAAACATGTGCAAAATGTTAATTACCACCCAGTTACCCACTAGTGCTAATCCTGCTTGCACATCTTGAGGTTGTTGCACTGAGTTTTCCCTCAGGATATGTTTTCCTTCAACGTTTCTTGACATTTCTGTTGTGTCTTTTCCAAAGACAAGGCTGGAAATACAATGCAAGTGTGTCCCCCTGGTTCTGTTCTGAACTCAGCTGACAGGCAGAGATGTTGGGGAATAGCTGTCCCAGTGGCTTTACGTTTTCAAACCAGATCATATTAAAGGTGGGCAAAGAATTCCGGGGGGGAAATGAGAAACCCTACGTGTTTCCAGGTGCTCATTGTTGCCTGGCGTCCTGCAGACAGACTTTTAAAGGCTTCTTTTTGTTCTGCGTGGCTGGTGTGGCTTACAGGGAGGGTAGGATTGCTCTGGCTGGCTGGAGAGTTGATCCCAGCCCCACCTGATGCTTTGCAGGCCTGGACATCCCGGCCCTGCTCGGTGTCCCACGGATCTGTCACCAGCCCCGGGCTTTAATTACTCAGCCAGTGCCTCATTTCCTCGGGGCTGGGAGATGCAAAATGCATGAGAGTGCTTGTGTTACAGGCAGCAGAGCAGCCCTGCAGGCTCTGCAGGGGCGCTTTGGGGAAGGAGGAGGTGCTGCCTGCCTGGACACTGAGGAGCCTGACACAAAATTGGAGCATCCTCAGAGGGAGGGATCCCCAGCTGTGCCTCTGGTCCTCCTGCAGGGCTTGGTGGAGCTGTGGTGTCCAGGCTGAGGGGTGTGACCATGTCCTCCTCAGCAGGCAGATGCTCACATTGTCCTTCACACATGAGATAAAGTCCTTATCTTGAGTCTTGAACACCAGACTGGTGCAAGCCAACCCAGCTGGCATAAAATGCATTCTTGCAGCTCTTGAACAAGACAGGAACTTGCAGCTTTATGTCCAGAAGAGCTTCCTCAAAGGCTGCTAAAGATCCTCCCTCAGTGCAGTTTTATCTAACTTTTCTCACCATGAAATGAGCTGTCTTCAGTGCCAGGGCTGGTGCTGCAGAAATGTAAAAACTGTTTGGCCTTCCAAGAGTTTTGGGTGAAACTTTGCAGATCTGATGAAGCTTGTAAAGGTTTTGAGGTGCTGTGTGGTTTTCCAAATTCCCCATAACTTTGCCCCTTGCACGCCACGCCAGATAAGGCTAAGAAGCTTTTCTCTAAATAAATCTTGCATTTTTACCACTGCTCTTACAGTGCTTTTGGAAGCAGGACTTTTGTTGGATTCATCTTCTCTCCTGACAGTCTGAAGAGTGGGTTAGACTTAACCTCATGTCTATCCTGTCACTCCATGACCTGCTTTAAGCCTTTGTGTGTTCCAGACCTGAAGTAGCCATTACATTGAATTTATCAGAGCATTTGGGTCAGTGTAACTCATGTGACTATTAAAAAATAACATCTGTTCAAACCTTAATAGTCACCCAGACTAAATATATCAAAATTTGTGGAGGCTAAGAATTATATTTTTTTAAATTGTATTTTGAAGAATTATGTTTATTAATTCAATTTTCTCACTTTCTGGAAGAGAAAAATCACTGAAAGATCCATAGGCTGTAAAACAAAATGGGACCTTTCAGCTATCTCATTCCAAGTGCTGTTGAATGCAAAGTGTGAGGCTTGAATTGATTCTGGTTCGAGGTACAGAACAGTGTTTGGGAGAACACAAACCCTTGCATAATAATGTTTGCCACAGATGGGTAATTGAGCCTTGGACTAGTTACAGTGGTTAGTTTTGTTTGCTTCCCAAAATAGGTTTCTCTTGTCTAGTCAAGATTCATCCAGCTTCAGCTTTCAGCACTTCCAGCTGATTCCCAGTGGGATCAAACCTGGATTCCAGGTGAGCACTTAAATCTTGCCATTCCTGGGCCTCCAGGATGTGCTGCAGCGATTCAGTGCCACTGCCTTCAGTGCTGGTTGCTCTTCTCTGGGTTTATCCAGATTATCCACTCACTGAGCCTGGATGCAATCCCAGACATGGTGTTTCAGTGGCAATCACACCGTCCTTGCTTCTGCCTTGGCCACAGGGAGTGGGGAGATTTGAATTTAAAATGTCATTTCCTGGAAATGAGTTTCTAATTCTCCAGCTGGCAAAATTTGGGAAGCATTTGAAACAACAAAACTGACCTCAGGCTGAGGATGCAGTGAACTTATTAGAACAGTGGCACATAAACAGTGAGTTCATGTGCACCTAGGTGTAATCTCTGAGTAATGTGAAGGTGATGGTGCTGTTGTGGTATCCAGACAAAGGTGTGCATGGTGGTGGTGTTTTCAGTTTAAAATCCTGTGCAGCCTTTGAATCTCACTGGTCTGAGCCTGCTGGAGCACCTCCTGCTCCCACTGATTTTGATTATAGGGAAATGATGGATAGTCAGCCTTGTGGGAAGATGCTCTTCTGGGAATTAGCACTCAAAGCTCGGACTGATTGGAAAGAGAAGAGAAAATGCTCCGCCCTGGGTGTGGAAAGGGCAAAATGCAACAAAAGCAGCAAAGGGCAGAGTGATCAGTACTTACAGCACTCAAGGAACAGCTCCTTGTGTTGGCAGTGGGGAGCAGTGTGGCCCCGAGGGGATCATTCACAGCATCCAATAAGTCAGTGTAATTCCACACGGGGACACTTGTGCTCAAACCAGGGCTGTTAGTGCAGTTCCAGTTCAGTTCTGCACTATTTCCTTGCACACACAAGGCCTGATTTCATAGACTGGGAGGCAAAATGCAAGATAGGTGATTGCTTTGCTCTCTTATAATCCTTCAGCTTCATTTTTATTGTACTAAGAGCGAATTATTGTCCCTTATTTATTGTATTGAGAGGGACTGAAGTCCATCTCCTTATTCTGGAATAAAGATGTCCCCAAGCAGGTTTGGAGTGATACAGTGTCCTCAAAAGAACCACCACGTAGTAATGCTGAAAAAGCTGTAAACTTCGCTTGATAATGTTGCTTTAAAAATCCCAGGCCTGTTTACACATGGATAAGCACAGCAAAAGAAAAAAAAAAAAAAAAAAAAAAAAAGAAACCAAATTAGCTTCCTAGACGGAGCCGGCTAAATTGAGTTGAGGTCACCTTAACTCTGAATGAGCGTTGTTTAATTCAGCTCAGATAATCCACGCGGCCACTTAATTAGGGTTTAATTTTCCTGCCTGTTCTTGCTTACACGCTTTGAAACTTTCTCCCAGCAGCGCGTGTGCGGCAGGGAGGACAAAACACAATGTTTCCAACCTGGATTTTAACTCCTAGGGCTTGGTGAAGCCCTTGAAAAGCATTTAGGGTCGGTTTTTTTAGGGTTCCTCGGGGGAGATGCGAGTGGGGTGCGCAGGGAGGGGGCAATGGGCGCATAATGTAGAACGGGGAGCACAAACACAACCTTTCCAACCTGTCGGATTTTAACTCCTAGGGTTTGTTGCATGCCTTGAAAAGCATTTAGGGTCACTTTTTTGGGGGTTCCTCGGGGGAGATGCCAGTGGGGCTCGCAGGGAGGGGGCAATGGGCGCGTTATGTAAAACGGGGAGCACAAACACAACCTTTCCAACCTGTCGGATTTTTAACTCGCAGCGTTCCTTCAAGNCGGATTTTAACTCGCAGCGTTCCTTCAAGCCTTTGTAAAGCCTTTGGGGGTCCCTTTTGCGGGGGAGGCGCGAGCGGGGCGGGCAGGGGTGGGCACATTATGTAAAACGGAGAGCACAAACACAACCTTTCCAACCCGGATTTTAACTCGCTATGTTAATTGTTTAAATAACACTATTTTAACAAAATAGTGTTGCTGAAACCCTCGAAAAGCCTTTGGGGTCCCTTTTGCGGGGGAGACGCGAGCGGGGCGGGCAGGGGTGGGCGAATGATGTAAAACAAGGAGGACAAACACAACGCTTCCAACCTGTCGGATTTTAACTCGCGGCGTTCCTTCAAGCCTTTGTAAAGCCTTTGGGGGTCTCTCCGGAGG
>VXAX01000180.1:97490-126849 GCA_013399835.1 Leptocoma aspasia | reverse complement strand
TCATTGCCCTCACCCCTCCTCGTTTCCCCTTCACGCCCCCGCTGTGTCCCCCATCCCCCATTCCCACTGTCCCCCATCCCCCATTCCCACGGGGACAGTTATTCCTGCCATAACATCTGGGTCCAGGGAAAGAGAGAGGCAGGAGGGGGGCGAAGTTGGATGCGTCACGGAGCTGCTGCAGGAATATGGTTGGATTTGTTTGCCCATGTGCTCCCTCGCCTCTACAAGGGCTCGTGGTTCCGCTCTGCCTTCCTCTCCCGGTGTTTGTGTATTTGCACTGATGGGGAGAGGCAGGATTTGGTTTGTGCTGCTTTTTCAGGCTGTGCTCCAGAGTCTGTACAGGTGGCTGCTTTTTTTTTTTTTTTTTTAATATTTTTTGGCAAGGGAGAACAGTAGGAAGTGAGGATTCATTGAACTGTGTGTGTTCTTAGAGAGGAAGAATCTGTTGAATGCCCTAAAAAATTGCTTTTTCTTAGATTACTGGTGGCTGGCATTGTCCTGTGCATAATGGAAATACAGGTTCAGAAAAGAGAATATATATATTCCTGTTCCCTTGCTCCATTAAATCACATGCATCTGCAGGAGAAGCTGGTAGATTTGGGATGGAGCTTGTGATTTTGACTCAGTAGGATGGAAACTTCAGGTCAAACCTTCGGGATGTATTTTACAGCAGTGCAATAACTTGGAACCCCCAACATTGTCTTGGAGAAGCCCCCAGCTGATAAACAGCTGGATGAAACAGGAGAGAATGTGTTAAAGGGGGGGACAAAGGGCACTGAGGGGTCTGACCCTCTCTGTTTTTAACTGGAGCTGGCCAGTGCTGCTGCATGGCTGGAGCAAAGCAGGGGCAATGCAGGCAGGGTATCAACCAGAAGTTGTCACGTTGTTATTTTCAGAAAGGTAAAGGGAGGAAACATCAGGGGCTGAACAAAGGGAAATCGCTTTGATCCCAGCTTTGAAGATCACAACATCTTCCATTAACTTGTGACGGCTGTGCTGAGAGCTGTGGGAGGGAGTGGGAAGATGCAGAGCTCCAGCTTTGTCTCCTGCTCCTGCTGCACAATGTCCCTGTCCGCCCCCGCGCTGCTCGGAGCCCTCCTCGGGCACGCTTTCATCTGGGGCTGCTGAAACCCTGCCACAGGGCTGGGATGGGCTCAGGGGGACAACGCTGTGCCAGGGATAAAGTCCTGAAAGCCTTGCTGGAGTTACAGCAGGGAAAAGTGCCTGAGCTCTTCTGGAGGGAATCTGGGAGTTGTATCACACCTACATCCCCACCCAAAAGTGGGCCTGGGTATTTAGCAGCAGCTCTGCTGCTTTATCTCACTCTCCCTTGAAATAAAGCACATGTGACAGCAGCATTGCATCCCCAAGGCACTGAAAGATTCTGATGTTAGCTTGGAAACGACGAGGATTAAAATAAACAGGATTGGATTTATTTTAATTTTTATTTTTATCCTTTCAGCTGTCAGGTTCTCAAAACTTTCCTCACATCAAAGATGGTTGAACAGTGTCTGCTGTTGTTTTGTTTATTTTTTAAACAAGGCTTGTGAGCTCTGTTCTGCCCCAAGTTCCAGGCTTGGAGATGTTGATGGAAGCATCAGACATTGCAGTTCTTGCCGCTAATTACAAGAGCTGTTGACTTTGTGGTGGGGAGGGGAGGAAAACAAAGCCTGGATCTGTTCCTCTTTGGGAAGTACAGATGTAGAGGGGGTGACCTGCAGGTGACTGTGGTGGGGCTGTGTCTGTCACCTTCAGAGGGATGTGAAATTCTTACTTTGTGCTGTTTCCCTTTACCGTTTCTCGGATTTCTTTGTATTATCCATCAAGCTTTGTTTTATGTGGCTTGCCTTCCATTGGAGCAAATGGAATTATAATAATTTGTGACTGAGGGAGGGGTTTAGGGCGTGATTTATAATCCATGGTGGTTCTCTGCACATCAATGACCCTTTCCAAGTTGTGACTGGTGCGTTACTGGACTTCAGTATTAAGATCTGTCTCGTTGTATTTCAGAAACATTTTCCAGCTTTTCCTTGGGATTTTTGCAGTCACTCCAAGCAGGAAGGGAGAGGTTGCTTCCAAGCGGGCCGAGGGGGAGTTTCTGTGAGAGATGAGGCCGTTTGTCCATGGGTCTGTCTCCAGTGGTAACCAGGATCAGGTGATCCATGGGGACAATGACATGGTTAATAATGCATCTGCCCATCCTCGCACTGCTGGCTGTGGGCAGAAGGCAAATTCCTTCCTAATGCTTGCAGTGATTTGCTAATCCTCTGAGGCATAATAATTGCATTAATTTTATTTCATGAATATGTAAACATGTGATTGGATGTCATGGGAGGACAGCATTCTGCAAAACGTCAAAATAGACAGAGTAAATCTTAAACCAGGCTGGACTTTTCTGCTGAAAAACATGCAGAAGGCAGACTATTTTTATGATTCTTTTCAAAGCACTTGTCATGAAACACTCCTTGGTTTCTGCACAGCCCTGCAGGTGTCATTGCTTTTTTGACTTATTGCTTTCTCTTTTGTCTCTCTTGCTGGGAGATGTAATAGAAATATAACATTTTGTTATTGCTTGTAGAGCAATGGCAGGCCCAGGGAATTGCTCCAGGATCTGTGCAGGTTTTCATTCTTGGATTATCAATTTGAAGGGAGTGTAGGTTGGTGATCAAAAGTTGTTACCATCTGCTTGCTGTTTGGGAGACTGCATAATGAGCTTCTGAATCTCTCATTTTCCACTGATGTCAGACTGAATGGCAGAAAAGTATCTTTGTAGGCGTCTAATTAACCCCTCTAATAGCTGTTTCTGAGGAGAATTAACTCTTTTCAGTGCTGCAGCCAGGCCTGGGGTGCCTTCTTGACCTCTCTGCTCTTTTCCAGGCTATCAGCACAGTTCTGTGTTGTCCTCGAGCATCTCCTCTGCCCTTGTTCAGGAAAGTGTAGGCACAGGCTTGACTTTGCACAGCCCATGGGTTTCAGACAGAGAGAGTTCAATATGTGCTTCAATATGTGCATCTTTGCTGGTTTGGGGACATATTGCTCAGCACTTCCAGAATTCAGCTCAAATTGCAGAACAAGCCCCAATTCTGGGCCTGGAAGAACTCATTACCTCCTTACTCAGTGCTGCAGGGTGAAGTGAGTAATTGCAGGATGACTCTCAGAAAGCTAATTCTTCTGAGAACTGAGGGAAGCCTTGGAGGCCTTTAAGCTTTCCAGATCAGGACTTCCTCGAGGAAATCCAAGGGATTGAGAGATGCACTGCAGGGAATGGTGTGGCTGGTGTTTCTCTGCCCCCTGAGAAGCTGGTGGTGGTCACAGCAAAGGTGGGGAGTGCTGTGTGCCTCAGGCTTGTTTAGCTCAGCTGCTCTAGTTGCAAAATTCTTTGGTCCTTTTCCTACTTTTGGCTGAATTCTAATTCATATCCTGCAAGTGGCAGACCCAAAGGGGTTTGCTGTGTTAAGCTGTGCCACAGGTGCTGTGACAATGCCCTTCTGGAGCTGGCTGCTGGCTCTTGGGGCACCTGTGATTTGGGAAAGAGCTGCTGCAGGGTGCTTGTGTCAGTCCCAGGGATGGCTGTGATTTCAGATCTGGTGGGATGGACAGACTTTTGTGTCACTTCAGGATGCTTGGGTGTCATTCATGCAGAATTCATTTGGCAGACTGCAGCAAAGCCAGGTTTCTTGTTGAGTTCTCCATGAGAGCATTGTAAAGAGGTCCTTTGTGGTTTTAAGAGCACCAAGCTTAACTTGTGGAATACCTTTCCCAGAAGTGACTGCTTGGTGAAGCTCTGTTCATCACCTGGTTCAAATCCTTACAGGGAGTGCTCAGTTGGAGGAGGGAATTTGGCCTTTCTGTGTCCTGCCTAGTGTCTCAGGGCAGGTATGACCAGGGGCTGGTCCCTATGTTGCCAAATGTTCTTTTTCAGCAGCTGAAGGAAAGCTTGTAGAATCCCAGAATGGTTTGGGTTGGGAAGGCCCTTAAACACCATCTGTCCCATGGGCAGGACACCTTCCACTATCCCAGGCTGTTCCAAGCCCCATCCTGGGAATTCCAGGGATGGATCAGCCACAGCTTCTCTGGGCACCCTCTGCCAGGGCCTCCCCACCCTCACAGGGAAGAATTTCTTCCATTCACCAAACCTGAATTTCCCCTCTTTCAGTCTGAATTTATTACTCCGTGTCCTATCACTACAATTTCTGCTAAAAAGGGCCTCTCCAGGTTCAGGATACTGGCAGGCTACAGATTCTTTACCACACTGCTGCAGATATTGATATTGATGCTTTTCCTCCATGTCTGAGCAGAGTTTGGCCTCTTCCCATCCACACCACGCTTGCTGATGGTATTTTGATGAGGTTTTTTCCTTTAGGGACAGCAAGGACATAAACCAAGAAAACAAACTCAGCCTTCTGTGCTTTGAAATGCTCTGTGCAGGGGTTTTCACCTCAGAGCAAAGGGGCTGCTGCTTAGGTGGGCTTGTTTGTGTTCTGTCCCTCACTTAATCTGTCTCATCTACTGAAGGCTACTCTGCAGGGGTATGTGAGGCCCTGAATGTGCTCTGGGCAATTAGGTCTCTAAAGCGTTATTTATTACAATTATTTTTTTTTTTCAAAGTGGGTCAAGCCGTTTTGGCATTTCAGGCGTTGATTCCTGGTTCAATTGCAGGCCCTGGTCGCCATGGCAACTGCAGAAAGCGTTCGTCATGGCTGTGCCTTGGGCTGGATTCAAACTCCCGGGAATGGGCAGGAGCAGGGACAGCTCTGAGGGGCTCGGGCCAGGGGCAGCTATTGCCGTGGTCCGTGCAGTGACAAAGGACTCTTGGCAATAATATCAGAAGGCTAAATATGACTTATTAACGTGATTTTATAATTCAAAGAATTGGGCTATTATCTGCCCACTCCAGAGCATTGAAGCTGCTGCTTCCAGCTCTGTATAAGGAATGCCAGAATAGCTCACACAATCAGAGATAACAACTTTTCACCTCATAGGTTGAAAGGAAGAAAACCTCCATCTCCTATATCAGGAGACAGGCAGAGAAACCTCTGTCCTTGAACACAGCTCAGAGATTTGTTTCTAATATCTCATACAGAGTAAAAGATGCTTTCCCATGTGAAGAGTATTTCTGCAGGCCTGCATGCAGGGAAAACTTACAATATGTTCACACAACAGGCAGCCCTGTGCTTTCTGTGCCCATCCTCGCTGTCACCGAGTTCACTTAACAGACTCGTCATTTTCTCTGCCTGTGGAGCCCTTCATGTGAGAAATATTCGCCTTTTCCCAGTCATCAGAGAGTAGGAGGGGAATTCAGCCCTCCTGGGTTTGATATTTGTGCCACTGACTTCAGGGAGAGCCAAAGAAGGAGCCCTTGATGTTATTTTTCCCCCCTATTTCTGCAAAGGTGAGAATCCACGCGCACCTAACACGATGTATGTGGATGGATTTAATTTTTTAGACTAAAAAACAAGCTTGGAAGACAGAATCTGCTCAAGGTTGTGCTTGGCAGAGCTGGCACCAAAAATTGTGGCTATGGCAGTGTGAGCTGGGCAAAAAATAAAATTGCCAGCTCTAAGCAAGTCAATGCTGATGCTGCTCCTGTGCAGCTGCAGTGCTAGGGCATGCTGGGCTGTGACTGAAAAACCCACCTTGAGGAGCTTTGTGAGACCATAAAGAGACTAAAATAGCACCAAACTTTTCATCTTGAGTTTCACCTGCAGGTGATGGCAGCTGTACCCCGGTTTTGAGCTGCTCATCCTGAGCTTCAGCTGAGCAGCAGCAAAATCTCACAAGTGCAAACTGGAAGCAAACAGAGCCTGGACTGAATCTGGCTTGGTCTTTACAGAGCTGCTCTAAACTCGAGCTCAAAGTGAAACTGTGAACTCGCACAAACTGAAAGTGAGATGGAGGTTGTATGTGGTAAACTCGGGTTTTGTAGAGCTGTAGAGGAGAAATTAGTGCCTCTGTTCAGACAGACTTGGCCCAGTGATGTGCTAGTCAGGGACAATGGCTTCAAATTCTTGCCTTGTGTTTTTGGGGACCTCTCACATAAACCAGTTTATGTTGCCTCAAGCATGTTGGGGGCAAGCAGGACCAGCACAGCCTCAGAATGTAGAGGTTTTAACTAGAAGTCTGCTTTTTCTGCAGTCTGTAAAAATGGCAATTCAGAACCATTTCCATTTCTGGGACTGCTGCTGATGAACTTGGAGTCACCAATATAGCTCTGCTGGGCTGCTAAAATTGAGTTTAGCAGGAGAAGGAGCAGCAGGAGCACAGACAAGGTGAAACACCCATTTTGACTGGATCAGCTGAAAATCTATGAAAGAACCTGATAGTTTTTAATACTTCAATAAACTAAGTAATCCCTGATAATTTTACTCCATGTTATACCTAAACTGCTGCAGGCAGTGCTACTGAGAGAGTGGTCCAGATCATTTTTTGATTTGTCTTTTGCTTCAATTCTTATTTGGGGGGGATTCAATCTGGAATATTGCTACAATTATTGCTGCACTGGTTTAGCATTCAATATTCCTGTGCCTTGTCCAGGGAAATGGAGGGCACAGGACAAGATGATGTGACAATATTTCCCTTGGAGATATGCCACTGCTCCTTGTGAAGACCCCCAAGTCAAGGGGAATTGCTCTCCCTGTCTTTGCCCTGGAGCTGCCTTGGGGTTTAGGTGATATTTGAACAGGTTTTTATTGGCCTATATCTATATTTCTCATCCTACTGAGTAGAAATAGGTAACAGAGCAGAGTTTAACTTAATCCACCTTCCTGCCTACAGAATTTTTTGCACACCCATTTTCCCACGCCTGTTCATGTTCTGTATGAAATTCCACACTTTCTAGTGGTGAGAGCATCTTCTCAGGGGCTCCTGGAAGCTCCATGCTGCTGTTCCTGCCCAGTGCCAGCTCCTAGGAAATCTGATTCTGGCCCTGTTTGCATAAGCAGCTTGGCTGTGTGCTTCCTGCAGGCTGTTCAGGGAAAGTTTCATCACTTGTGTGCGTTGACACAAGCAGTGAGCAAATAAAGGATAATTTATGAGACCAGTTCATCCAAAACCAAACCAACCCAAGCCTGGTAACTGCTGGAGGAGTGTGTTACACTGGCTGCTCATATCTTAACTGATGCTGGTAAAATGCTTTTGGCATCTGCAGAGGTAAGAAGAGATGGGTATGGTTTTTAATCTGGGAATTAATGAAACCTCAGGCACGTGTGCAGCTCTTCTAGATGTTCAGGGAGGAAATGATTCATTTGGAGTACCTTGTTGTGCATCCTTGTGATTGCTGTAAGCAATTTGGCTTAAATCATAGCCCTTAAGAGTCTGACTGTAACAAATTCTTTGATTCAGTCCCTTGCAGTTGTAATTCCTCCATCCTTTTCCTGCTGCCTGTGCTGTCAGATGTGGCCTGTTTGGTGTTGCTCATGAGATAACAGGCTCCTGAAGAAGTTAGCACAGATCCAATCCTTGCATCAGCCCAGGCTCCTCTGTAACCTGCTGACTTGAGCAGGACCAGCTGGAAAAGCCTCGAGGATGTCTGCTCTGGTCAGAAATAGATTTGACTCCTGAAGGAAATGAGTGACGGAGGGAAAAATGGGTGTAGTGTGTGGTATTTTGAAGAGTCTGGCAGGAAGGAGAGGCATCAAAAGAGAAGGAGCAGTGAGGAAATCTGAGTTTTCCTGTTCTGTATTAGTGTGTACATTACTGGCTTGCTGATCTAGGTGCTGGGGCATTTGCTGAGGAAAGAGGATGAGAAATTCCATTCCCCTCATAATTTCTGTAAAATTCAGAAAAGCCTTGCTTTTGCTGTTGTGAAAAAGGAACTGATTTTTTTTTTTTTTTTTTAAATCACAAAGGCTTTTGGGTCACAGCAAACCATTTTCACGCCCAGCTCTAACTGGTGTGGAGAAGGATGGTTCTGTACAGGAAATGCTGCATTGAATGCCATCATGACTCCCCTCCCAGAGCCCCAGCATTTCTGATGCTCTTTGATGGGGTGTTTTCTGAAAGGTGTGACCCCCTTTTCGTGCATCCTGTTGAGAAGAGGTGCAGTAATACAGGAGGAGCAGAGTGAGGCTGTATTGAGAACACACTGACACCTCTCTCCTTCTTGAGTGCACGTTTGATTTCTCTAAGCTCAGATCATCGTTTGAAATTCCAGGAGCCCACGGGAGCCAACGAGTTCGTTCTCCTGGGGATTGCTCTGTGGTCTGAGGGGTTGAAGGGTGGGTGGAGAAAGGCACTGCCAGCAGTTCCTCTGCCTCTGGTAAAAGAGAACTGCCAAAATCCACGGGGCGTGTTTGCTCAGGAAGCAGCTCTGCTGTGGGCAGAGCTGTGGGTGCTGCACAGCTCGGGGCGCAGCCCTTTCAGCCTGGGATGGTCTAACCCTGCTCTCCTTTCCCTCCCTCTGCCCCGCAGTACTGCCAGTAACTCCAACCGCAGCACGCCCGCCTGCTCCCCGATCCTGCGCAAACGCTCGCGCTCGCCCACGCCGCAGGACGCGCCGGGGGACGCAGCCATGGTGGAGAAGGGCTCCGACCACTCCTCGGACAAGTCCCCGTCCACGCCGGAGCAGGGCGTCCAGCGGAGCTGCTCCTCCCAGTCAGGCCGCAGCGGGGCCAAGAACTCCAAGGTGAGGGCGAGCACAGGGCTCTGGCCACCGCGGGTCCGCGGCGCTGGGCGTGTGCCACGCTGGCTTTGTCCTCTGCCTTCTTCTTCTCTGGCTGACTCCCCTCCCTCCCTCTTCCCCCATGGTGTTTCTGAAGGTGCTCCTAACTCGGAGTCCTTTGCCTGGGTCGGACTTCAACACAGCTCTGAGTTTACAACTTCCTCTAGTCGAGGTCCTGCTCTTTGGGAGGCTCTGTGGTTTTGAGGAAGACCTTGAAAATCAGCTGTTGCAATTGCTTTTTATCACCTGGATCATGAAGGGGCATGAAATAAATAAGGTTTACCCCTGTGAAGGGCCTATGCATTTCCCCAGTGCTATCCAAGGCCTCTGAGATCAGTTCAAATTGCACAGAATCAGTTTTCCAACCCTCTGCCCATTCCTTCCATGGCTGCAATGTTATGACTGGCTTGCCCAGGGTAGCTGATATTTTCCCTTCATTTTCCCCAGGAAGGTTTTGTGTCTTTGGACCATATTAGAAACGGCCTTGTCTTCGCTGTGCAGGGCAAGAGGGTTTCAGGTTTGGCTCTAGGTTTTTGTGTGGGCAGTGGGACCTGGTAAAACACACATGAGAGCCTGGGGTACCAAACAAACCTTTGATTATAACCCTGGTATCAGTGATGTCTTAGCTGTCAGGAGCACTTGTGCTTGCCCAGATTTTTGAAGTGAGATGTTTCAGCCTGAATAATTTCACAGGCAGAGCTCTGATGGCTTGTATAAAATGAATTGTTAGATCTTTGCCTGATTTATTGCTGGATTGTGTCACAGACAAGAAATCTTCATCCCCTCCCCTTTGTGGCCACTCAGCAGAGGGAACAGGACTCAGTGGCCCACATTCTGATCTCTCACCACTATGGGGGGAGTCTGTGAGTTCAAAAGAGAGGGGAAAAGGGTTTTTCAAGCTGAATCATTGGCGCTCTGAGGTTGCCCTTGAGGCCAGCCTGGCTTCCTGTGCACACAGTGACCTACAAACCCCGTCCCAGCGCTGGGTGACACCCTCAGCACGGGGTTGTCAGCACTGTGTTCCCAAAAGGAAGCCATGGGATGGGAGGCAGGCAGGATGCAGGGCACACTGTGCTCAGAGCCAGTCTGGGATGCTCTCAGGGAAATGGGCTCCTTGGGAAGGGAGAACCACAGAGAGGAGTTGCATCGCCCTGGCCCCCAAAATGCTGTGAATTAAGGTCATGGGAGTGAGATTTTTACCAACACAGTGACTGCTAAAGCTTGACTTTAATTCCTGGTGCTTTCCACAAGGAAGAGGGGGTACAATGCTCTCTGTTGGGTGTGTGGGTTTTCCTTCTCTTGATCTGCGAGGTAATTTTTCTTCTTTCCCTAATTTCTCTCTTTTCATTCCTGCATGCTTTCTCTCCGATTAAGTCACACAAGCGCCTCTCCAAAGTAAGCCTTCTTTTTTCTCTCCTGTCCCCCACTGTAGAGCTGTCTCATCACTCAGGAACCCTCCCCGTGGTGCTGAGTGCTGACCCCAGTCAGGCATTCTCCTGCTGTGGCTGTGAGAATGTCAGCAAGAGCTCAGCCCCGTGCCTGTAGCTGGAAGCTGGGTTCACTTACATCACTGGGATCTCACTGGTATTTGCTCACACAGACTGAGAACTGGCCTGTTCATCACACCCCTCCAGCTGCTTCCAAAGCATTTCAGCCTTTAAGTTCTGCTTTCCCCTCTCCCTTGAAGTCAGCTGCTGTCTTTGCCAGGGAGAAATCCTCTGGAGTTGAGCAGAACCACGATCCCTTCTCTTTCCTGTCTTCTTCCTCCATGATTTCAGAAACAAGAGTTGTTCTCCATGACTTCTTCCCTGCTTTTCATGATAAATAACATTTTTGTGGCCAGTGATCTCAGCTTACTGCCCTTGCACACTCTGCTGTGTGATGTAAATATTAAAGATCAGTGATTTCAAATGAACCCAGCTTGAACCTGGTAGAACAGAACTGTCCCAAATGAATTGTGAGAATTCATGGGCTCGCTCTGAGAGGTGATAAGTGGAAGATCCCTCTGTGGGTGCTTGAATTGGAGATAAGATCATTTGGGATTTGATCTCACACCTCTGTGCTGCCCTCAGAAGAGTGGAAAAATCAGAAATGCAGGTGGGATGTTGTTGGAGAAAGTGCCAGGCTGTTGGCATTTCCACTTTATGAAAGCAGAATGGCTTGGATGGCTTCACAGAAATCCACAAAATCCTTGTCTTGGCCTTTCCCCAGTGGATGCCTCAGGTTTCCTTCTAGGCAAGTTCTCAGAGAGCAATGCTGGCTCACTGTCTTCCCCTGGTCGTGGTCCTTGTGACCAGCCTGACCTTGCATGACTTGCTGGTGTCTGCTGGAAGCTTCTTGATGTCTTTTTTCTAGACAGATTGTCTTGTGCTTGGGACAGCACAGTTATCTGTAGCTGGGATAACTGCAGAGGAGCACTGTGGGACTAAAGTCTCAAGGTGAGGTGTGAAAGAAGTGCTGTGGAAGGTCTGGAGTAGCAGAGTCCTGACAGGATTGCTGGTGAGTAGAGGTGTGTGGGCCAGGACAGGCTGTGGTAAGCTGGAGGGTTTTAGGAGAGGGATTGGTGGGAAGAAGCCTGGAGCAGAGGGATGTCTGTGTAAAATGTGTGTGCAGTGCTGCTGTGAGGTGCCTGCAGCCAGCCCCTGCCTCTCTGAGAGGGACAAACCCAACCACGTGAGGCAGCTGGGGAAACTGGGAGAGCTCAGAGGGAAGGGGATCCCAGGCAGGACCCCCAGCAGCCTGTCAGAGCCTCCTGGCCTGCTCACACAGGATATTCTGAGTTGGATCCACGAGGATCATCAAGTGTGCAGCCTGGAGCTCTGTTCTGTGCTCCATGAGCTGCTTCCTCTGGCACAAATGAAGAATTTTCAGGCATTAAACCCCCTGCTTCTCCCCACGCAGATGATTCTGTTGCCTGCTCATACAGGGAGAGGTTAGGAACAAAAAAAACACTCGAGGGCAAAGATTTTAAACTCTCCTTTCTCAGCCTCTTCTCCTCTCCCCACCCACCTCCTGCAGGAAGAATGGTTTGGTTTCCCAACCTGTCTGGCTAATGAGGTGGAACAGCTTGAGCCCATGAGTTTGCTGCTGTGTTGGTACAATTGCTGACAGATCTGCTTGAGTTCCCTGCCCTCTTTTGTCTGTGCTGTTCTGTCGTGCTGCAGCGCTGCCGTCAGAGGGAGTGCTCCTCCAGGAGTTTTTAAGCACTGGAATTATCACTGGAGTGCTCCTCCAGGAGTTTTTAAGCACTGGAGTGCTCCTCCAGGAGTTTTTAAGCACTGGAATTGTCACTGGAGTGCTCCTCCAGGAGTTTTTAAGCACTGGAATGCTCCTCCAGGAGTTTTTAAGCACTGGAATTATCACTGGAGTGCTCCTCCAGGAGTTTTTAAGCACTGGAGTGCTCCTCCAGGAGTTTTTAAGCACTGGAATTGTCACTGGAGTGCTCCTCCAGGAGTTTTTAAGCACTGGAATNAGTTCTTAAGCACTGGAATTATCACTGGAGTGCTCCTCCAGGAGTTCTTAAGCACTGGAATTATCACTGGAGTGCTCCTCCAGGAGTTCTTAAGCACTGGAATTATCACTGGAGTGCTCCTCCAGGAGTTCTTAAGCACTGGAATTATCACTGGAGTGCTCCTCCAGGAGTTCTTAAGCACTGGAATTGTCACAAGGAGTGCTCCTCCAGGAGTTCTTAAGCACTGGGGTCCTCCTGCAGGAGTTTTTAGGCACTGGAATTGTCACAGGGAATGCTCCTCCAGGAGTTTTTAAGCACTGGAATTCCATCCCTAGGGGAATCTTTCCCTCAGCTCTCTTTGCCACCCTGACCCCACCACTGTCTGACTCAACCTTAAGCTTTTCTGGAAGATCTTTCCAGACTCAGGAAAAACCCATCTTTTTGCTAGTAGCCAATGATGAAATATGTATTTTTTTAACTATTTTGCTCTTGCCTGAGGATGAAAGTGGTTTCCTTCAGATTCTTCCCAATGCCTGTAGCTAATGGTGAATGCTGAGGGTTAATATTTAGCTGGGGGAAAATAGGATTGTTGGTGCAGTCCTGGGGGTTGTAGAACAGTTTAGGTCAGGAGGGATCTCAGGAGGGCTCTCACCCAAACCCCTGCTCAAAGCAGGGTTAAATCAGCTTGGTCTAAACCCTTGTCCAGGTACATTTTGAATCTCTCCAAGGCTGGAGAGCCCACAGCCTGGCCAGGCCCCTGCTCCAGTGCTTAACCACTCTTGTGAACAGGCTTTTTCCTCCTCTCCAAGTAGAATTTCATCCCTAGTGCAGCTTATGACTGTTGCACCTTGTCCTTCCAGTGTGCCACCATGAGAAGAGTTCAGCTGTGTCTTCTCATTCACCCCTCCCACTGGGTGGGACAAACCCCCTTTAGGTAGTAGGTAATGAAATTCTGATAATTTGGGGCTGGGGTGAGGGTTTGGGGAATAAATTCCATGGGTTTCCTTGAGTTATGGCCATTTAGAAGCCGGGTGGGGTAGCTTTTGCAGGTGCACAGATCAGGAGAGAGGGCTCTGGAATCTGTTCCGAGCTCTGGTTCTGTGCCTCTCCTTCCCCAGGTGTGAAAGGGATTTAGGGATGCTCCTAGAGCTCTGTGACACGTCATTCACCTGGCAAAAGGTTTCTGTTCCCCTGGGAGCAGCAAGGAGTGAGTTGTGATGCTGCTGCCAGTGATGCTGAGAGGCAGAAACTCTGTTTGGATGGAATTATCATTATTTGGATGGAGGTTTGATGTGTGACCTGTGTGCCCTGCAGAGCTGTAACCTTCCCTAGCAGTGCACACAGATGTCAGGTCACTAAATCATGACTATTTCGGGGCAGCAATTAAAGGCTTAGAGAAAATATTCCATTTTTCACATTCCTCCAAAGCTCTTCCTGGTTACAGCCCCCTTGTAACCACGAGCTCTGCTCTGTGCTCCTGTAGCATCCTCTCTGCAAACCAGCCCCATCTTCTCCCTGTCTGTGTGCAACCCCCTCCTTCTGTTACTTATTTATTTTCTCTTTTCAGTTCTAATGCTTATGGTTTCTTTTTCCAGTATGACAGACTTAACCTGCTCAAAGTAAGAATACGTTTCTCCTTTTTCTTTCTTTTTTCTCCCCCTCTCCATTTTACTGTCTCTTGATTTTCACAGTTCACATCTCCCTCTCAGTGAGTTAAAAAAAAAAAAAGTAAAATAGAAGAGAGATTTAAGAGCTGAGGTTGTTTGGATTTTGGACAAGTCTGTTGAACTTGGTGGAGGCAAAAGATGAGGTTTGAGTGTTGGGATAATTAAGGATGTTGCTAAAATTACGGATATCAGTATAATTATGGATGCCAGTATAATTTTTTTTTGTGTGGAAGAGCTTAAAGAAGAACCTGCAGAGCTCCTTTATAGAGGACCCTTGATTCAGAGAAATTGAAACGTGAGGAAGGAAAAACAATACTTCCTGCAATGAATGCAGCAGAGGGGACTGAAATCCTGTTGGGCTGTGCTGACACCACAGCAGGGGCACCCTGATTTAGAAGGTACAGTGACAGCAGTGCCTCTGTTGTGTGTGTGCCGATTATAGTTTGATTATGAGGTTGTTTTTTTTCCCCAGGAATTTCTGAGTTACGCCTTTTGCTCATTAAGGCAGACAGATGGCAAAACAAATCTGCAGGAAAATCACCCCCTCTCAGGCCCTGTGCTCCTGAGGACAAGGTGCTGTGTGCATGGTTCAGATTAATTACCCTGCTTCTTTTTTTAGTGTAGACTGGGTTGCATAAGGCTTTTCTCCACGTCCTACTTGCAGAGAGGAATGACTTCAACCCAGTCCCTTATGAATGGATCAGGTATGGCCAAGTATGGAAAAGAGTGGGAAGTAAGAGGAAATTCCTCTGGCTGGAGGAATGAGTAGGAGATATGAGCCATACTCTGTGTTCAGTCCCTCAGCTCATCTCCTTTCCCCAGGATTTGGGGAAAAAAAGGGTGTTCTTCTTTTTAAAGTCAAATTTGTGTATTTTAGCCTGTGTACTGTATTACTGTGGGGCTTTTCATTAGAGACTGGGAGCTCTGCAATGGATCCTTCAGAAGTGTTGGCTCCAAGAGTGGGATCCAGTGAGGTTTTGTGGCTGGAGTGGCACACAGGGAACTTGGAGCAGGAAGATCCAGGGGTGGGAACAGAGCAGCCTCTGTATCTTCACAGAAACCTCTGGTCCAGTCTGACCTCATGAACACTTCTCCTCCTTTCCTGTGGCAGAACACCCTGTGTGTCCTTGGTGGGCAGGCAGTTTCTGTGTCCCTGTGAATATTCCAGGGAATTCCCAGTGAAACTTCCTCAGTGCAGCCTCTGTGGCGAGGCACAGCACAGAACGTTTCCCTTCCTATTCCAAACTGCCTGCAAAGCCTGGAAAATTCTCCAAGGTCAGAAGCAAGATGGCTTCAAGGGAGGAAAGGCAGTGAAATATTGTCCTTCTGTCCTTGTGTGTTATCCTCAGCTCCCACGGATGGAAGTGTCTGGGAGAGGGGACAGCACAGCTGGAGCTGCCCACCCTCGGTGGGGAAGGCTCTGGTGCCCCCAGGCTTCACTGCCATGAGGGAAATCCCCCCAGAAAAGGGGGTTCCTGTGTATGCTGGCAGCTCTGGATACAGGAGCTCAGTGTCCTGCTCTTGGAAAGCCAGCCTGGCTGGAGTGGGAAGCTCAGTTCTTCCTCTCCCTGTGCAGATAAATCTCACCTCCAGCTGAAAATTGGCAAGCATGACTTTCCAAGCTGAGCCAGCTCTTTTGTGTGCTCCAATGTGACGTGTGGCCTGTCCTCTCCAACCATCTGAAATGCCATGATAAGGACCAAAAAAAAAAAAATCATATGTGCAGATGATGCAAAACGCTGTGCACTGAAATGCTGAAATAAAAAAAAAAAATCCCAGCCTTTTTTTTTTTTTTCTTGCCTAGCTTCTCTAGCGATTTTCTACAGCACTTTTCCTGTCTCTGTGTGTGTGTGTGTGTGTCTCCCTTTTAAAATTCAAAATACCCTTGGAACATTTGCCTTTTGTGAGCAAAGCTGTGTCCCTGCCCTTCGCAGTGCTGTTCAGGGCAATGTGAGTTTTGCCACCAGGCCAGTGGAAGAATGAAGCCCCTAAAGAGGTGTCATCAGTGATGATGTGGTGATGGTGATGATGATGAGCTCCTCTGTTGCTGGCTGGCACTGCTGGTCTGCAGACAAGGTGGCAGCATGTCTGTGTGAGTGTGCATGTGGACATGCACACCTTGGCCTGAACTGTTTCCTGTTCCAGACTCCTGCTGCTGGATTTGTCCCTTGCTCCTGTAACTGGGGATAACTGTTAGACCACACTGTGAAATCCATTGAAATCTTCTGTTTAATCCCACTTTCACTTCACTAATGACCCAAACCAGATTGGACCTGCTTTCTCTGTCCCTCTTTCTTTTTGATCCTAAGATCTCTGTGCTAACTAATGCTTCTCTTTTATTTTGTCCTTACAGAAAAGCCAGAGTTGGTATAATGTAAGTACTCCAGTTTCTCTTGTCCCTGGGTGGCTGTGGGCTGGGTGGGGGGAAGGTGCAAAGGGGCTTTGCAGTGGCACTGGGGCACTCTGACCATTTCCAGCAGGAGGAGGAGGAGGTGGAAATGGCTCAGCACTGGCAAAGGAGGGCTGACATCCTGAGGAGAGGGATGCCAGAGACAGAGAGCAGAAGCTTTGTCCTTTTGGTCGCTCCTGTGATGCTCCCCACATCCTGCACCTCTGGTTTCTCAGCACGGGGGGCTGGGATGTGGTGACACGTGGTGACAAACAGAGCTGCCACCCTGCAAACCCTTTGCATCTCTCAGGGTGGTGTGGGGGCTATAGAGGAATTATTTTCTACCACCCCAGAGAAACACCAACCACCCTTTGCTTCTGCCTTGGTGTTCTTTTCATCCTGCCAGCACGAGTGGCCCTGCCCTGGGCACAAAGTCAGTGTCACCTTTGCACGCCTGGGCCCCACCCTCGAGGCTCTGAAGTAGCCATAGGCAAATGCAGCAGCCATCCATGGTCAGCCACAACTCCTGCCCTCCTGCAGCATTAATAGCAGGATGGGGGCCAGCAGAATGTGGGATTTTGGCTGAAACAGCGAGGTCAGGTTTGACAGAGGGAGAGGCAGAGTCAGGAACCCGAGGCTGGGAACAGCATCGGGTGTGGCACGGGCAGGAGGCACAGACAGGGACAGAGGCAGTGGCTTTAAGGGCAAAATACAAACCAAGGTGGGCCAAACAGGTGGAGAAGTGGCAGATAAGGACTGTGAGCCCCAGCCTGACCTGGCTGCTGCCAAAACCTGACTCTGTCACCAGGCTAGAGGTGACTTTGGCTCTTACTGCTTCTGCCTGTAGCTGCTGAGCTCCATTCCCTGCTGCATGATGCTTTGCTGTGCTCTGCTTCTGTGGGTCTCTTGTGTTTTCATGTCCTCTCTATCTTATCTTTCTGTTCTCTTGTTTTTCCTCCATATATTTTCAGCATGAGAGACAGTACATCCGGAGAGTAAGCACTGGCTGCATTTTTTTGTGGTTTTCCCCACCCCACCCCATTATTTTCCTTTGTAAACAAAACAAAACAAACCCATTTTCTAGTTAGCAGAGACATTCTGGCTAGATAAAAGCAGCAGTGTGAAAATATGGATGAGCCACAGACACCAGGAAGTCAGTCAGTCCTGCTTGGCAGTGTTATTTCCATTAAAAATTTGCTAATGCATCTCCTTGATAGAGTTTCCCTTCTTTGCCAGCTCCTTCCAGGCAGGATTTTTCTGCCATTTGGACCATTTTGATTCCTCCATTCCTCTCCCCTCTGAGAGCAGCTCTAGAAATGAATCAGTGGAATCTGCCTTTTCATGAAACCTCACCATTTCCTTTGCTCACTTTCCCCCACTCTCATTTTGCACAAACCCCACCGTGCCCAGAGCAAACACCCTCCACATTGTTCTGTGTGCCAGGCACTGTGCAAACCCAACCCAAAAAATAATCCCTGCCTCAAAGAACACATGGGCCTCAAAGATCCACAGGGCATCACCAGTTTTCCTCTTTTTTTTTGCTGCTTTTAACTGGTCTTCTTGTCTCTGGAGCACTGCATTCCTCTTTGCCAGTTGGGACCCTCCCTTTCCCCTCTCCTGGATTCCTTTTTCTCTGTTTTTTTTCCTTAAGATTCCACCAACTTCTCCTGCCTTGTGTGTTCCCCTTTTAATCCCACCAGTGCTTTTTTGGGATTGCCATCCCTGCCCTGTGGAGAAGTGGGAGGAAAGGGGTGAAGTGAGGTCGTGGGTTGGTTCGGCAGAGCTGCCCCTCTCTCTGGTTGTGCTTTCTCTGCTTGGCTTTGCAGAGGACAAATGCAAACTGGTGCAGGTGCACTGTGAGACTGAGGAGAGAACCCCAGTTTGGGAATAAATGCACTCAGACTTTTGGGGTTTGCTTTGTGTTCTTGTCCTCGTGGTGGAAGAGCAGAAAGTCAGTGCAAAGGAAAAGTCCCTGAGGTACTTCTCGTGCCTTTAGTGAGGAATTGTGTACATGGAGACTTTGGTTTGGAAATATTGTGGTTTTTAGGGGGAAAAAAATCTGTTGGTCACTTGTGGTTTAACCATCTGTAGGGTCTGCTTTGGGTTGTGTGTCTGCATGGTGAATTATTGTTAATTAACTTATTATTTTAAAATAATTTATAAAACTAGATCTCAAACCTTAAAACTGAACTTCCATTGTAGTTTTGTTTGCTGAAACAGAGATGTGAGATTACTCTGTACCCCTGAGGTGCTCAGAGAGGTGGGAAATTTGTGTTTTGCTTCCCTGAGGACACCAAGGAGGAACTGCTCTGTCTGTGGGGGTGTCAGGAGCTCCACACTTGGGAGAAGACACTTGTCACCCAGAAGATGTCATTAAAGTGAGAGACAAACTGGAGACATTTTGCTGCCAGGGATAAAATCTCTCTCCTTCTTTTCTCTGGGTTTTGGGCAAAGGGCTCCATTTCTGAGCATGGAAAACTTTCATTTCTGTGTCACTGAGCCTGACATTCTGAGCCTGGCAAATGTGCCATGGTTTTCCTGCCTCATTCTGTCTCACCTGGTGAATCCTTCTCCTTCCCTGTTCCTACATTAGGGTGTGTGTCTCAATGTCCTGCAGCATTTCTGCTGCTCTGCAGCAAGGCTTGCTTCTTAAATTCAGCACCAGGCATCAGGAGGATCCAGAGGATGCTCTGGGAAAGAGAATGAATAAGATGATCTTGAAAAGTTAGAGAAAACACAGCTGACACCAGGGAAGAGGTGAAATTTAAATCCATGAGGTTTTCACTTCAGCATTTATATCCCAAGGCCTGCCTTGCTCTGTATTCCTTTCTTTTTATCTATCACACACCTGAATATTTTTCTTCTTCCTGTAACTGACCTGAGCAGTGAAGAGACACCAATTGTCTCTTTCAGGTGTTCCTAAATATGAGAGTACTAGAAATATTTGCTGTCCCAGTCAGTGTGGGCAGATCAGTAGGAGCCCAGCCCTTCCCACCTGTGTTTGGGAGAGCAAAGTCAGCGCTGAGGATTGCAGGGAGCGGGGCAGGAGCCCTGCTCCTGCAGCTCTGCAAACAAATTTGTGCACACAGGGCAGCCCTCAGCCTGGCAGGAGCTCAGAGTCTCAAAAATAAACCCAAAAATGCCAGTGGGGAGGCAGGTAAAGGGGAGAGCCCAGAGTTTTCCTTTGGGAAAAGTGCAGGGAGAGCCTGTGCAGGAGGAGCTGGCTGAGGATCTGTTGTTGGTTTTGATGCTGCAAAGAGCCTTTGTGGGGAACTCTGAGCAGCTCTTGAGCTTCTGAAGAATAACCAGACATCACAAGGCTGATAAGAAATCAGCCCTGGCTGGTCTCAGAGTGCTGTGTCTGTTCTTGGAGACCTCGTGGATACCACAGTGGAGGGGAAACTCAGCTGCTGGGAAGAGTAAAACGTTCCCTGTAAAGGCAAAGGGGATTGTGCCTCATTTATGGAGAACATCAGGAACAGCTTTCCCAGGGGTGGCAGGCTGAGCCTCCCTCAGCAGCAGCAATCATTGAACAGAGTTTAATGCAAAAATCCAGACCTGATGAGGGAGCAGGGTGTTGAAGAACCCTTTTCTCTGTAAATCAGCACAATCATCTTTTATCTCCAGTAACCATTTCATAATGGTTAACTCCCAGTAATAATTTGATCCAGTTATTTCTGGAGCAGTGTTTAACTCCCTGCCTTTCAGGTACTTTTCATTCTGTCAGATTTTCCATGGCTTTCAGCATGTGGATTACCAGCCTGGCTGAGTTGCTGGGTTGTAGAGGCACTAAATTAGCAGTGAACTTTCGGTGCGAGCTCGTGTGATGATCACCTCAGACCCATTTTCCAGCCCAGATGGCCAGTGGATACTTTGAAGCATCTTCCTCTGCTTTTCATTCACTTTTAAAAGGAGAAAAGAGAAAAAGATGGAAAATCTGAGCAAGCAGAATGGGTTTGGAGGAGATGCTGTTGGACAGGTGGCCACTTTCTTTGCTGGTTTTTCACATCAGCCCTGCTCTCTGTGGGGTCTAAACTCCCCCACACAAGCAGGAAACATGTTCTGTTTATTCCAGTGTTTTTCCAGAAGCACTGTAAGTCACAGAAGTCCATCAGTCATGAAAATGGGATGAGGTTTTCCTTCCACCTCTCCTCTGTGCCTCCTGCCATCTCTGCTCCCTGTTTTCTGTGCTGTCCAAAACTCAACATCCCTCAGGTTTTGTGTTCTCAGACTTCCCTGTCCTGTCCCTTTCCCCAGCAGTGTTTGTTGCAAGTTTCCCATGGAGGGTTTGTTTGTGTGTAACGGGGAGATGTCACCAGGGGAGATGTCACCAGGGGAGTGACCCTTGTGTCCCCATTTCCCCAGGGAGCAGTTCCCTCACCTTGGCAGTGCCATGCTGTCCTGTCTCTCTCTGTTTGCAGTGCAGTTAATATTTGCTGCCTCCAGCTCCAGGCCAGCTCTTCCCATCATTGCTGGCACTCATCTCTGCAAAAGCAGGTGGCTGGGGGTGGTTTGTTTTGTGGTTTTTTTTTTTTTTTTAATTCCATCCCATTTGGCATTTCCAGCCAAAAGGGCCATTCAGTAAAGCAGTGCAGGTGGCTGTAATGCCAGTTCTTTGTCCTTCACAGGCTACAGAATGCTTTTTTTTTTTAATAATTCCTTCATCTTGGGGTGCAGAGGGGTGCACCCCATGAATGGGGTGACCTCTGTGCTCCCTAGCAGCAGCGGGGA
Source organism: Leptocoma aspasia (assembly GCA_013399835.1). NCBI lineage: Eukaryota > Metazoa > Chordata > Aves > Passeriformes > Nectariniidae > Leptocoma > Leptocoma aspasia. The sequence goes on along the minus strand of VXAX01000180.1, from coordinate 105,952 downwards.
TTTTGGGGTGCTGCTGAGCAAACTGCACCCCTGGCCTGGAGCAGAGCAGTGCCTCTGCTGGGGCTGGGTTTGTTGCTTGGTGCTTTTTGAGATCTGTGTGTCCAGTCCTGGAAGAATGAGGGCTTTATTTCAGTGTGTGCCAGCTCACCTGGTGCCCTGCTGGGGGCATTTACCTGGGCACTTCTGCACCTGAGCAGGGAGATGGAGAGGCTGGGACTCAGGGCAGAGGGACACAGGGAATGCCAGCACCCCAGGCCATCTCCTGGGCCTGCAGGGAGTTCATTCCCTGGAGGAAGCCCTTCATTTCCAAAGGGACCTGACTGATGAATGAATCCTAGAAAGTCCTATTTTCTGGGGGAGAAGAGTGGGCTCAGAGATACACCCAGGAGTGATGCAGCCCCTCAGATCCTTTATTTTTATCTATCACACGCCTGAATATTTTCCTTCTTCCTGTAACTGACCTGAGCAGTGAAGAGACACCAATTGTCTCTTTCAGGTGTTCCTAAATATGAGAGTACTAGAAATATTTGCTGTCCCAGTCAGTGTGGGCAGATCAGTAGGAGCCCAGCCCTTCCCACCTGTGTTTGGGAGAGCAAAGTCAGCGCTGAGGATTGCAGGGAGCGGGGCAGGGGCCCCGGCACACTCTGTGCAGCAACTTTCCATGACAGGAAACATCTGCTGGAGGCAGGGCTGGGTTACTGCAGGGCATTGGCCGGCAGAATTCCCCAGCTCCAGTCACTCCAGGCATGTGCGAGGCGTTTTGGGACCTTCCCCACCCGCCCCTTCCCTGAGAAACAGACTGAGGCTGCCTTGGAGAGCAGAGAGGAACTGCAAGGGAGAGCCCAGGCAGGCACTGAGGAGTCAGAATCGCTGCTTTTCTGCTTCCAAAAAAGAAAAAAAAAAAAAAAAAAAGCCAAGCTCGGAGCTGTTTGCCTCCTGCCGGGTCCTGGGAGCCGCGTGAGTCGCAGCGGGGCCGGAGGGGTTGGAGCTCTTTGGGGTTGGATCTGAGCCTGCTGGGCATTGGCTGTGCTTGGGGCAGTGCAGGTGCCCTGCAACACCTGCAACACCTGCAACACCTGCACACACCTGCCAGGGCTCCTGCAGGCCATGCCCTCAGCAAGCAGCTGCTGAGGCTGCAGCAGGGGAGCACAGAGGGTGCCCAGCAGCGCAGTCACCCCCATGAGCCTCTTTGGGAAGAGTGCTCTGGAGGGGAAATCCTGCCTCAGATCCTCAGGGGCTGCCTCGGAGCAGCTGGATGTGGGCAGGAAAGCAGGGGAAGGCACCTAAAGCCCTGCCAAGCTGCTGCAGCTCTCTCGACTTTGGACATAACCAAGGAGCAGTGGGAGCAGGAAAAGCAGAGTAGAGTGGACACGGGGAGCTGTGCAGTGCTGAGGGGAGGAGATGGATTCCCTGCTGGAGTGTGGCTCCCTCTGGGATCTTTCCCTGGATCAAGAGCTGCCATGGCTGCACTGGGACCTGGAGGGACTTGTGGACTTCTCTCGAGGAAATGCCAGCCCTGGACCTGATGAAATCCCAGCTGTGAGTGCCTCTAAACTGAACTGTTTGCACCCTGGCAGAGCCTCTGGTAGGACAGGTTTTAGCTCCTGCTGGGTTGGGCTGCTCTGAGCCCAAAGCTCAACCCTGCAGGGATTATAATCCCTTTTCCCCACTCTGTCCCCATCCTGTCTGCTTGTTCCTGGAAATCTTGGACTGGGGCTCTTGCTGGAGCCCATCTCAGACCAAGATCTTTTCCAGATGTTCAGGCTGGGAGTTTGGTAAGTAAAATTCATGTTTCTGTCATCAGCTGGTTGGCAGGTTTTACTCAGAATGATATTCCTTCCTCTGGGCCCACGGGGCTGGAGCAAGTGTTGGAATATTCTGTTTCTAGTCCACTGAGTTGCTCTGAGGAACAGGGAATGCTTTTGGGGGCGAGGGGTTGTCTGTGATTTGACAACCAACATCAAATCTGCTGTGATCTGACAGCATTTGGCAGCGCTGTGAGGCTAATTCTAAATAAACTCTCTATTCCTTCCACCCCTGTGGCTCCACCACCATTCTTAAGCAGAAACTGCCTTCTCTAATGTCAGATTTTTGGGGCCCTTGCTGGAAGACTCCCACATTTCTGCCCTGGGAGATCAACCTAGGGAAAATGTTGTGCCCTGGGTGGCTTCTTCTGTACATTTGTGGGAGAAAGAGCAGTGCAGACTCTCTGGGAGATGTGAATTTGCACCTGCCTCTATTCTGAGGCCTGCAGAAGGTGTTGTGGCTGTCGGGAGCAGCTGGCACAGGGTGTAGGAGGTGTGGACTGTCACATCACAAACCCCAGAGAAGAGCCTGATGTCCCTCCAGCCAGCAGCCCCGTGTTCCCTGAGCCCTTCCCTGAGGCCAGGACACAACACAAGTGCAGGACAAGTTCAGTCCCTGGGAGAGCCTTTTTGGAGCCCCACTGAAGTGTTCCCACTAGGGAGAGGGGTGGGCATGGGGAATCCTCAGCTCTCAGTGACAGTGGTTGCTCCAGCTCCTCTGGCAGGGCCAAATCCCCCATTTTCTGGGGTAAATCCCCCATTTTTCTGGGGTGAATCTGCCATTTTTCTGGGGTGAATCGCCTGTTTTCTGGGGTAAACCCCCATTTTCTGGGGTGAATCCCCTGTTTTCTGGGGTAAATCTGCCATTTTTCTGGGGTGAATCTGCCATTTTTCTGGGGTGACTCTGCCATTTTTCTGGGGTAATCCTCCATTTTCTAGGGTGAATCCCCTGTTTTCTGTGCTGAATCACTAATTTTCTGTGCTGAATCACCAATTTTCTGGAGTGAATCCACTGTTTTCTGGGCTGAATCCCCCATTTTCTGGGGCAAACCACCCATTTTCTGGGGTTAACCTTCCATTTTCTGGGCTGAATCACCCGTTTTTGGGAGCAAATCACCCCTTTTCTCTGCTGGATCCCCCATTTTCTGGGGTGAATCCCTTATTTTCTGGGGTGAATCCCCCATTTTCTGGGGTGAATCCTCCATTTTCTGGGGTGAATCCCCCATTTTCTGGGGTGAATCCCCCATTTTCTTTGCTGGATCCCTTATTTTCTGGGGTGAATCCCTTATTTTCTGTGCTGAATTCCCCATTTTCTGTGCTGAATCCCTTATTTTCTGGGGTGAATCCCCCATTTTCTGGGGTGAATCCCCCATTTTCTGGGGTGAATCCCCCATTTTCTGGGCTGGCTGTGCCATTGCTGGGGATTGGCAGGTGACTGCTGCGGGCAGAGCACACGTCGTACCTTGGACAGCGTGTGATTGCAGGCAGAGGGAATTCCTCTGCAGCCACAGGCTGGGCTGCAGGAATCCTGGGCTCCTTTCCAGCCTGGACTTGCTCTTCCAAGTCAGGTTCTCCTCTTCCTCTCACTCCCTGCCCTAAAGCCCAAACCCTCGCATCGCTGGGCTGCGATGGGAGCTCCTGGCCTCACGCTCTCTACGTGCATCTCTCCCCTTCTCCTCCTGTACCCGAGGTGTTCCCGTTTTTCCCACTCCATGCCCTCCCTCCCCTGGCTTCCCCTCTCTTCACCAGGCCCTTTTTGTTTGCAGGTGTTGAGTCCCACCTACAAACAGCGGAACGAGGATTTCAGGAAACTCTTCAAGCAGCTCCCGGACACGGAGCGCCTCATCGTAGGTAAGGGCAGCCCCCAGTGCTGGGCTCTGGGGAGGAGAGCAGCACATACCCTCCCAAATTTTAATTCTTGGCAGGAAAATTAACCCACAAACACCAGAAGTTTATGTCCAACAAGGAGACAGAGGAGTCCTGGAATTTTATTCTGATAAAGGGAGAGACTATGGGCCATTTCCCATGTGGTCTCTCAAATTTTTAGGGGATGCAGCCTCCTTTTTATCCCAATTTCCCTCTCTCTTTTCCCTTTGGCTGAGGTACTTGAGAGGTTCAGACTTCCCAAATCACCTAATACAAACCCCTTCTAATGTGTACCCCCATTTTTTTTTCTTGTATCAGTCAGTGGAATTCCTCTGGAATTTACGGTTCTTCCCATTGTTTCTTTCATCTCTCAGTATCCAATTTTATTTATCAGCAGACCCAGTTTGTTTGTAAAGACAAATCCCTCTCCTTCTTTTCATCAATTCATCAATGGGATCCTTCCCTTTGTTTATTTTATCTCTCAGTGCTGGTTTTATCTCTCAGCAGACCCTCAGTTAGTTTGTAAAGAGAAATCCCTCATTCCTTTCATCTCCAAACATTGCCACTGACAGCAAGCCTGTTTTGTGTGCCTGGAGCACAGGCAGAGCCCCATTTCCAATGGGTTTTGTATTTTGTGATGGGTTTTCCTCATTTGGTGGGGGATGATGAGATTTTTTTCCTCCCTTTTTCCTCCCTTTTTCCCAACATCCCTGCTCACACATGACTGCCCTTCCCACACTTCACCTCACAGCTGGTGAGATGCATCTGCTCCTGTGTCTTACATAACTGGTGATCCCCTCCTGTGCCCCACACTGGTGAAAGCTGAGGGATGGAAATCACAAGGGATGCTTAAACTGGGGGTAAAATGCACAATGACACCGGGAAGCAGAAAGGAAAAGACAGATTAAAGCTGGAAATAGCACGTGGGATGCTGCAGAGTGACCAGCTGATAAGGCAGGATCATCAGTCAGGGAGAGAGATTGTCTGTGACATGCCCTTGGAGGAAACAGCCCAGTGGGCAGGCAGCAGCTGGGGCTCAGCTCCTTTGCCTTGCTGTGTCGAGTGACTTCTCTTGATGCTGCTGCTCCTCACCTTTAGGCTCTCCTGATGCCTTTTCTCTGGCTTACCTGGAAACAGAGGCCAGAAAAAATTAAAAGCATATATTTATTAAGTGGATATATTTAATGAAGGGCCTTCAGGTACTTTAAGGGCAGACAAGGGGCTACACCCAAGGTGGATGATGGTCATGAGTTTTTCAGACAATTATAAGTTTGGTCTATTTGCATATCAGGGGTTAATTGTCTAATTACAGCTTTAGGCAACGAAGTCATATTCCCCCAGTTTTCTCCCCTCCACAATTCACTTTTGTTTATACTTTTTGGGGCTTGAGGCTGTCGGGTGTCCTTGGCTTCCAGGCCCAGAGGAATTATTTTGTCTGACCAAGATGTGCAGACAGTTGACTACACTTTACACGGAATTCAGAGTTATGCATTAATGCAACACAGGATTTGAAAACACAAAGGCAACAACCTTAAGGCATCAGTTGCATGTTGTGGTTTTCCTGCTCCTCACTGGCCACGTGCTGTCCTCCCACAGATTACTCATGTGCTCTCCAGCGAGACATTCTCCTGCAGGGCCGCCTCTACCTCTCCGAGAACTGGATCTGCTTCTACAGCAACATCTTCCGCTGGGAGACCCTGGTAAGGCTGCCTGAGCCTGGGCCAGTATTGCCCTGGTCCGTGCAGTGACAAAGGACTCTTGACAATGATATCAGAAGGCTAAATATGATTTATTAACATGATTCCATAATTCAAAGATTTGGGCTATTATCTGCCCAGGCTGGAGTATCTAAGCTGCTGCTTCAAGCTCTGAACAAGGAATGCCAGAATAGCTCACACAATCAGAGATAACAACTTTTCACCTCATAGGTTGAAAGGAAGAAAAACCCCCATCTCCTATTATCAGGAGACAGGCAGAGAAATCTCTGTCCTTGAACACAGCTCAGAGATTTGTTTATAGAAACTTACACAGAGTAAAAATGCTTTTTCATGGGAAGAATTTTTCTGCAGGCCTGCATGCAGGGAAAACTTATAATATGTTCATGCAGCAAGGCAGTGCTCAGCTTTGCTTTGGAAGGGCTCTTCCTGCTGCCTTTCTCACCAGTTTCTCCTTTCCTGGTGTTTCTCCCTGCCTGCTGCAGCTGACAGTTCGCTTGAAGGACATCTGCTCCATGACCAAGGAGAAGACAGCACGGCTCATCCCCAATGCCATCCAAGTTTGCACTGACACTGAAAAGGTACATCCCACACGCCTGAGGCCACCCCTGTGTGGCTGGCAGGGCACTTAGAGAGTGTGGGGGGTTTTTCCAAACTGGGAAAAGGGCTGGGGGCAGGGCTTGTGCTGAGCTGGGCTGAGGCTGGAGCTCAGATGTGGGGTGTGGGTAAAATACCCAGGTTTTACAGCAGCATGTCTCTAGCAGAGCTGTTTTAGTGCTCACTCCCTGGGGAGAGCCACTGGCCTCTCCATGGGCTTCACTCTGTGCTGTATGGTTGGCTCACTCCAGCTGGAAAGTGACCCCAAACAGCCTTGCTGTGTTCTTCTCCAATTTTTGGGCTTTTTCTGGACTGATTTTTCTCTCCCTCTCTCCCCCCATCCAGCACTTTTTTACTTCCTTTGGGGCTCGGGACAGGACATACATGATGATGTTCAGACTGTGGCAGAATGCTCTGCTTGACAAGGTACAGAGGGAAACCTCAGAGCTGGGGTGGGATGGAAGGGTGGTGGTGGATATGGGCAGGAGCATCACTTCTGACTGAAAAAGGGACAGCAAACGTGAGTGTTTGGGCAGCAGGGACATGAAACACAGGTGTTTTTAGGCAGTAGGCACATTAAACACAAGTGTTTAGGCAGAGCAGGCTCATGACTGCAGATGCAATTCCTTCTTGTTGCAGGGAATTTTTTGCTGGGGTTAATCACCCATTTTCTGGGGTAAATCACCCATTTTCTGGGGTAAATCACCAGGTAAATCACCCGTTTTCTGGGGGAAATCACACACAGTAGGTGCTACTCTGCCTCTGCTGAGGAATCAGGGTCTCGGGAGGGATTTTATTTTTGGAGGTCTGTAATTCCACAGTGGAGCAGCCCTCAAGAAAGCATCTCAGAAAGCAGCAGGAATAACTCACTGTGCAGGCAGAGCTCAGTAAGTCTGTGCTCCAGAAGCATGGAGGTGCAGACAGGACAGAAAATGAGCGTTCAGGGCATCCCAAATCCGAGTGAGAGCAGTTGTGGGTGCAGGCTGCACTGGGTGAGGGCTCAGTGGGTTGGATTTTAAAATAAATCTGCTCCTGCCATGCCAGGGGCCCTGTAAACCCTGGATTTGATCCGAGTATCTGTCCCACAGGGTGGAGGGGATTTCTGGCCTCCCTGCAGCAGCCAGCCTGATGTTACAGTGCTCCCAGCATTTCGGGGTGTCCTGGCTGGGATTCAGACCCTGCTGGAGGAATGAGGCAGCAGGAATGCCCTGTCCCTAAAATCAGGGTGGGATTTAGGGGGAAAAGGATCACCTTGCCTTGGGCAGCCTGTGCTGCTCCATGGGCTGTAACCTGAGCAGCTTTTTGGAGCTCCCAATGAAACTCAGTGCCCTTGCTCTCAAGGTCAAATAGGAACTGAGACAGGGGGTGATAAACACAGGAAGCACTTCCAGAGCTCTTCTTCCAAATGTGGGATCCGTGGCTGGCAGGAAAAGGGCAGAAAGAGCTGAGTCCAATTTTCCTGATAAGACATGGATGTGAGTTCATGTGTGTGGGAAGGAGGTGGAACAGTCAGATTTTTCTGGATGAAAGTTCTCATTAAAGGCTTTTTTTCCCCATGCTTTTGGTTGCTGCTGTGGGGAGCTAGATTAAAAAAAATTCCTGCCTTATCCCATGCAGTTACTATGGGAAGAATTTCAAGCCAGCAACTCAGAAAAAGTGCACTGGATTTGTTTCCCCTCATTACCAAGAAATCTTTGTCGTTGGTCATAAGTTTCTTATGGGTAAAAATCCCCTTTTATCCCTGTACCACATCTTTAAATCACAAGGTGTCCTGCCCCATTTTTCAGAGCCTCATGTCACAGTCATGTGGTGACCACTGACCTGCATCCCTAAAATCTGGGCTTGTTTCAATGGTCTGGATAATCAATTTTCTCTTTTTTACTTTTTTTTATTTACTTTTCACAGGGGTGTCTGGTGACACAAACTCCTTTTGATTCCAAACTGCAGCAGGAAATGCTTTTCTTTGTTGCTGTTTTAGATAATTTTCCCTGCAGCTGGGATTCTTCAGGCAACTTTAATTTAAAAATGTTGAAGGGAGGGGGGAAAGAACCTCATAAGGTCTTGGGGTTTGGTGGAGCAGCAAATGTTAAATGGAGGCAGAGCAGAAGAGGTGGGAAAAGCAGCTGTGGAGGGAAATGCAGCTTTAGTGCTTCCATTCGCACATTCCAGCCCTGTTTAGTGGGAAATCTCATCCATGTGCTGCTCTGGGTGGAGCTTTCTGATATTTTTAAGTAACAGGAGATTGTGGCATGGGAAAATCACAGTGTCACATTTTGGGGCAGAACCTGGGCTGATGGTGGAGGGTTATTGGTGACAGGGACTGTTAGTGCTCAGTGAGGGGAATCTCTAGGCCAGAGGTGAAATAAATAATAAAATATAATAATAGTAATAAATAATAATATACCAAAACATTGCATATAATCGCATACATTTTAATGTATGGTCATGTATATAAGATTATATATTATATATTATATAT
>VXAX01000180.1:61874-88839 GCA_013399835.1 Leptocoma aspasia | reverse complement strand
CTGCAGGATTACAAATAGATGAAAAATATAAAAGCTAAAATCCTAAAGCATCAGGACAGAGGGGTTAAACCTCTCTCTCTCTCTCTTTTCCAAACCACACCTCTGAATGCTCCCCCTTGCTGCAGAGAGCGAGCTGGCCAAAACAGAGAGCACGTACCTGGCTGAGGTGCACAGACAATCCCCCAAAGAGAAGGTCAGCAAGCAATCCACGGTGCGGCGGCGGAAACGCGCCCACGCCCACCTGAGGGTGCCACACCTGGAGGAGGTGCTCAGCCCCGTGACCACCCCCACAGATGAGGAGGTTGCCCATCGAATCAAGCACGTGGCAGGTGAGCAGCTGCAAAGCCCAGAGCTTTGGGGATGGGGACAAACAGGGGCTTTGTGACAGAGGGGCGGGGAGGGTGTGCTGGGGTTGTTGGGGTGAGGTGGAGGGGTGGGTAGGGGAGCAGGGGTTGCCCTGCCCTGTTTCCCATCCCAAATGCATCCATCCCATCTCCTCAGGTTCCACTCAGACACGGCACATCCCTGAGGAGAGCCCCAGTGGCTTCCACCTGCAGAGTGTCTCCAAGCTGCTCCTTGTCATCAGCTTTGTGTAAGTGTTTTTTTCTGCTCTCCTTCCCAGCCAGCATTAAACACCTTTGGTTTATCTGTGTTCCTGGAGTTCTGTGTTCCCTTCTCTCCTTTCCCCTCCGTTTTGCCCTTGTTTTAGCCAAACATGGGCTTTGCNTTTTTTTTTTTTTTTACTTCAGGGACACAGTTTACAGACTTTTAACGACACACAGAAACTCTGTGTGTGTGGGTAATTTAAAACAAGTGATTTAATTGCTGACACACAAGCTGCTATCATGGCCAATGACTGTGCAAAGCTCTCTGGGAGTCACTGGGCTACCACAACAGGGCTCAGTGTCTGTGAGGATTCTGTCACATCTTCCCTCTGCTCTGGCAAAACCTTTTTATGTCTGGTGCTGGGCAGTGATTTTGATGAGAGGTACAGCCAGAAAGCAGCTGGACACTTCAGAGATGATTTCTGCACAATAAGAAACACCTGAAGCACGAGAGATTGGTGTGATTTCAGCAGCTCAGCAGCAGGAACTCTGTGGTTTGGGTGTCTTTCCTGCCACAGCTTTCAGGACTGGTGGTCTTGGACTGGGATGTGCTCTCCAAGTGAGCTGGGAATGGGCCCCTCACATCCCTGTGGCTCAGTTTAACACCCAAACTCACTGGTTTTACTGTTCCTCTGTCCTTGTGCTGACAGCAGGCTTCATTCAGTGCTGCAGTGCTCACTGGGCAGGTGCTGTGGAGCAGAACAGTCTAAAGCAGTGATCCAGGCTTTTCCCACTTGGGTTCAGCTTTTCCTTAAGCTCCACCCGGCTTTTAGAGAGGTGGGGAGAAGCTGGGATTTTAGGACTGAAATTACAGCTCAAGCTGAGCTCCTTTCTGTGTTTTTGGTCCCTGAGGGGGCACAGATGCAGAGGTTTGCAGCAGCACCCAGCCAGTGATAAATGAGGTGGTGTGAGGTACTGTCATGATGAGAACATAGCACAAAGGTACCAAAGCTTTGGCCAATGTGTCCTGACAGCTTCACTTGGGTCACAGAGCCCTCTGTGATGTTTCCAGAATATTCCTCTGGCCAGCTGCCATCCACCTGACTGGACTGGTCATAGTGGGCCATTCTTCCAGCAAAATAACTGCACTGTTCAGAGCCAGGCACCAGCCTGGCGTTTTGGAATCTCTTCCTGGGGAGGAGCAGAAATGCCCCGCTGTGTGGTGGGGGGTGAGAGGAGCTGGGCAGGGCATGGCTGGGGTGTGTTCCCAGTGCCAGGGTGGGAATGCTTAAGGGAGGATGTGAACACTGTGTGTGTGTGTCAGACAGTGCCTGCATTGGGATGGGGAAGTGTTGCCGTGGTCCGTTCATTAACAAAGGACTCTTGACAATAATATCAGAAGGCTAAATATGGTTTATTAACATGACTCCATAATTCAAAGGATTTGGGTTATTATCTGCCCAGCCTGGAGCATCCGAAGCTCCTGCTCCAAGCTCTGTCCAAGGAATGCCAGAATAGCTCACACAATCAGAGATAACAACTTTGCACCTCATAGGCTAAGAGAAGGAAAAACCTCCATCTCCTATGATCAGGAGACAGGCAGAGAAATCTAAATGTCCTTGAAACACAGCTCAGAGATTTGTTTACAGAAACTTGTACAGAGTAAAAAGACAGTAAAAAGATGTTTTCCCATGGGAAGAACTTTCTGCAGGCCTGCATGCAGAGAAACTTATAATATGTTCATGCAACAGGGAAGGGAGGATGTGAACACTGTGTGTGTCAGACAGTGCCTGCATAGCCACCTGCTGTCCCCAGGAGCTCAGCTGTGCTGAGGGAACTTCACCAGCAGTGCAGGCACACAGATCCCTGTCTGTCCTTCCTGCCTCTCTTCCCTCTGCTCCTTTCTTCCTGCCCCCTGTACCTCCTGCACTGTCTGAGCCTCCTCCTCTCAGCCCAGTTTGTGTCAGTCCGTTTCTAACCTGCAGCTACTCCGTCTTTTCTCTTCCCTGCTCCCATTAGGATCTGTTTCAGGTACTGTCTCTCTCTTTTTTTACCTCTTTACTCTCCCATTTCCCTCCCTTTCTCTGCATTCAGCACATCCACTCACCCAGCCTGTTCTGTCTGAGCTGTCACCCCTGTCTGTCTGTCTGTCTGTCCTCCTGGCTCACACATTTCTTCCACGAGGTGAAGTTTGGGTTGCTCACTCAGATTAAATCCCCACTCACAGCATGGACTGGGCCTCAGACACCTTCCCAAAGGCCTGGGTGTTGTCTCAGGTGCTCCTGGCAGGCAGTGAGCTGTGGAATGCTCCTAAGCTGGCTGTTTTCTTGCTTTCTTTGCAGTCTGGTGCTGCTGGTCATTCTCAACATGATGCTGTTCTACAAACTCTGGATGTTGGAATACACCACGCAGACGCTGACGGCGTGGCAGGGCCTGAGGCTGCAGGAGAGGTACAGCCACGCCTGCTGGGGCTCTCCTTGTTTTTCCTGGATGGCAGAGGCTTTCCCACCACACCAGAGCCCTGGGCTCTCCCCTTTGTGTAAAACAGGTGAAGCTGAAGGGCTGTGTGCATTTCCCCTGCAGCTGAAGAGCAGAGTTAAGGGCACAGAGGATGCTCTGTGAATAAATGCTCAGCACTTTTAGGCTGAGGTGGTCACTTCCCCTCCTTTGATGGCCAAACTTCCCTCTGTGTGGGAAGCAGCATCTTAGAATGATCCCTTTGTACTCAGAGGATAGTTTAGGCCTGAGACATTGTGTTTTGGAAGGTGTGGATCCAGATAGCAGCAACATGTCCTGCCTGAATGGTCTCTGGTCTATTTTTAGAGGCTGAGAAAATCCTGCATCCACTTTTCTGAGTTTGTCCCCCTGTGTCCCTTTTTTGGAGTCCCACTTGCTCCCTTGCTACATTTCAAGCATCCATAGCCACATGTGCTGCCACTGTGTTGGAATTTTTTGCCCTATTTGTGTCATTTCTCCTCATTGGGAAGGGGAATTATCTTCCCCATACCAGCCCTGCTACTTCCCCACAGATAGATACTTTAAGTGATTATAGATACTTTAAGTGATTATAGATACTTTAGTTGATTTTATCTTTCTTTGGTGCTCTTGGTGATTTTTGGACTACTGCAATAGCATTTAAGTACAGAACTTACACCCTGGTTGCACAGTGTGATGTGCAAGTGCTGTAATTTTGTGGGTGGCTCCACATGGGTAGTTGTTATGTTGCAGCCATGATTTTTGCACAATGAGTAAAGAAATACCTGAAGCACGAGATATTGGTGTGATTTCAGCAGCTCAGCAGCAGGAACTCTGTGGTTTGGGTGTCTTTCCTGCCACAGCTTTCAGGACTGGTGGTCTTGGACTGGGATGTGCTCTCCAAGTGAGCTGGGAATGGGCCCCTCACGTCCCTGTGGCTCAGTTTAACACCCAAACTCACTGGTTTTACTGTTCCTCTGTCCTTGTGCTGACAGCAGGCTTCATTCAGTGCTGCAGAAGCACTGTGTGGAAGCATCTGAACCCATCCAAGCACCTGGAATGCTTCCATCTGTCCTGATTCCCCTCCCCTCAGTTCTGCTTTGGGGGTTTAAATGGGCCTGAAGGGAAAGGCTTGGGGAAAAGAGCCAGTGCAGCTATTCCTCACAACGAAGAGAAATCTCTGTACAAACTGTGTGTGGTTTTATGACTCTAGCCTGTGTTTTGTGGCAGGTTACCCCAGTCTCAGACAGAATGGGCCCAGTTGCTGGAGTCCCAGCAGAAGTACCACGACTCAGAGCTGCAGAAATGGCGCGAGATCATCAAATCCTCCGTGATGCTTCTGGACCAGGTGAGACTGCACAGCTCCAGGCAGGGCTGTGACCAGGGTGTCACTGTGCCTTCCAGTCCTGCTCTTCATCCTTCAGCATCTCCTGCTTCCACCACAGCCCCTCAGGTGTGCCAGCTCCTTTAGATCCATCTCCTGCTGCTGGTGGGTACCACAAGGGCAGTCACAGGGGGCCACGGCTGCTCTCTCCCTTCAGAGGGGTCCAGGCATGTCAAGGAGAGAGCCCTACAGGGCCAAAAATCTAATATTGGCACACTTGGTATCTAATCTCTGTCATCCCAGTTTGGAGAGCAAACTGGTTTTAGCTGAGCCCTGGATTTCCATGCAGCTTTCAGGGAGGAAGGGGACATGCTCTCTCAGCACNTATAAATATATATATTATATACAGATTTTAAGAGAAAACAAAAAAAAAAAAAGAAGAAAAAAAGCCTAAAGAGGGGAAGGAGTGACCTCCAACACTGGCTGAACTGGAGGGTCTCTGGGAGCGTGGGGGGTGTGTGTGTGTGGGGAGGGCTGTGCTCTCCCAGCACTGAGGTGTGCTTAGGGCCGTGCCCAGCNAGGAACTCTGTGGTTTGGGTGTCTTTCCTGCCACAGCTTTCAGGACTGGTGGTCTTGGACTGGGATGTGCTCTCCAAGTGAGCTGGGAATGGGCCCCTCACGTCCCTGTGGCTCAGTTTAACACCCAAACTCACTGGTTTTACTGTTCCTCTGTCCTTGTGCTGACAGCAGGCTTCATTCAGTGCTGCAGAAGCACTGTGTGGAAGCATCTGAACCCATCCAAGCACCTGGAATGCTTCCATCTGTCCTGATTCCCCTCCCCTCAGTTCTGCTTTGGGGGTTTAAATGGGCCTGAAGGGAAAGGCTTGGGGAAAAGAGCCAGTGCAGCTATTCCTCACAACGAAGAGAAATCTCTGTACAAACTGTGTGTGGTTTTATGACTCTAGCCTGTGTTTTGTGGCAGGTTACCCCAGTCTCAGACAGAATGGGCCCAGTTGCTGGAGTCCCAGCAGAAGTACCACGACTCAGAGCTGCAGAAATGGCGCGAGATCATCAAATCCTCCGTGATGCTTCTGGACCAGGTGAGACTGCACAGCTCCAGGCAGGGCTGTGACCAGGGTGTCACTGTGCCTTCCAGTCCTGCTCTTCATCCTTCAGCATCTCCTGCTTCCACCACAGCCCCTCAGGTGTGCCAGCTCCTTTAGATCCATCTCCTGCTGCTGGTGGGTACCACAAGGGCAGTCACAGGGGGCCACGGCTGCTCTCTCCCTTCAGAGGGGTCCAGGCATGTCAAGGAGAGAGCCCTACAGGGCCAAAAATCTAATATTGGCACACTTGGTATCTAATCTCTGTCATCCCAGTTTGGAGAGCAAACTGGTTTTAGCTGAGCCCTGGATTTCCATGCAGCTTTCAGGGAGGAAGGGGACATGCTCTCTCAGCACAAAGCCAGGAATTTCAGGGTGTGCTCCTTAAAAAGCACACAGGGCTGCTGAGAACACAGGCCAGAAATGAGAGCTGCTTCCTCAGAAGTCCCTAAATGTGAGCTGCTAAGGAGAGAGAACTCCCTGTACTCTGCTCACCCCTTCTCTTGGAGATTGGTGCCCCACGCCCCCAGTCCCCATTTGTACATCCCAGCCCTGACTCCCAAAATCACAATTATTGTACCAATGCTTTACAGGGAAAAAGGAAATCCCCAAGTTCCCTCCTCTAGGGTAGCACCACAGTGGAGAAATCTCTTGTCTTGCAGATGAAGGATTCTCTAATAAATCTCCAGAATGGCATCGGGTCCCGGGACTTCGGGTCAGACCCAGAGGAGAAAAGGAAACGTTTCCATTAACAGGCAGGAATGCAGGAGGCCAGAGGACGGTGTGCAATATNCTCTGCTCCCTGGGCCCGTGCACTGCTCCTCTGTAATATTCCTGTCTGTCTGTCTGTCTGGTTTTGTTGTCTCAAAGGGAAGCATCAGTGTGAGTGCCCCCCCTGCCCGTCCCCATCCCCTCCCTGCGCATGGAGGTCCCTGCTTCTCTCTATTTATCTCTCCAAGGGGACACTGTCACCTCCCTCCCCTTGCTGCCTTTTGGGGCACTGAGGTTTTGGCAGTCGCAGTCAATCCCTTGCAAAGCTGCTTTGGAGAGGAGGGGGAGTGGCTGTGGGTCTGTGGAGGGCAGGTCCCCCTGGCAGGCCCCTCCTGGGAGCAGAATTTGCTGCCAGGGCAGCCAGGCTGGCTCGGAGAGCAAAGCACCGAGTGTGACAGAGCTGCAATCCCTTCCACAAAGCCCCATTTGCTGCCTCCTGTCCTGGATGCTGCAGGGAGAGCAAGGGGAGAGTCTGCCTGCAAGGTGTGTGTGGGGGGAGAGCCACACCTGTGACAGTGTCCCCTTTACCTGTTCTCTGCTTTCTCTGTGCTTGGGCCCCTGCCACTGAGCCATCCCTGTGCTGCAGGTCTGCAGCAGTGCTGGAATCACCACCAAATTTAAACAGAAAACCAAAATTAGGATTGATTTGCACCACTCCCACTACCCAGCTCAGCAAATCTCTCTCCTGTTTGTTCACCCAGCCCTTGTCTTGTAAAATCTGTGGGAAAACAGGGGGAGAAACAACAGCTTCCTTTCCTTGCCTGGGATAAATTTACATAATTGTATCTATGCAGCAACAGCCATCACTGTGGATATTTATGTGACTGCATCTGTGGAGGAACAAGGCTTCCAAAAATCCAGGAGAGGTCAGGAAGGGTCACAGGGACCAAGGGAGGAAAGGAAGAAGGGCCCATCAGAGGGTGGCAGGGCAGAGCTGGGTGTGAGGCACCTGAGGGGTGTCTCCCATCAGCTGGGTAGTGCAGCCCTGGGAGTCAGCCAGGGGGTAGAGCTGCACTCAAAAAAGCCAGTGTGCATTTTCTGTTGTTCTGGGGGATAATTCCAGACTCCATTAGCAGCCAGATGAGGAAGAGGGGCAGCTTGGCTGTGCTGTGCAATGCACAAACCCCGTGGGGACTGGTGGGGATGCAGGCTGCCTCTCGAAGTGTTTAATAAATGCTTTGGCCTCTTCCCCAGCCAGGTAGATTAGGGGAATGTGAGTCCCCCTTTGTCCAACATTGGGATTTTTCCACCTTCTGACTGGCAGGAGGGAGGCAGCTGCACATTCCCAGTTTGGAAATGGTGCAGTTGTAGCTCCTCCATGGCCTCCAGGATGAATAATTGGTCTCACACCATCCTGTAGCACAGAATATCCTCAGTGCAGCCTGAGGAAAACCCTCTCAAGCTCCCACTTTCCAATTAGGGAAAGGCAATGAATGCAGGAATAACCTGCTGATTTCTCCCAGCCTGCCTGCAATCCCCATCACCAAGTGCTAAAGACATGTCCCACACAAGACTCACATTGCAGGAGCATGGATGGAGCCAGGCTATCAAAAGGACATTTCAGACTGTGAAAGCAGTTGGGGAAAACCAGAGAGTAATGTGTATTTATGACTATTTATTTAATTTAATGCTGCTGACTACTGTACTGCTCCCTGACTTTTTACCAGGGAGGCTGCTGAAATGGCTGCTGTACCATGAAATTGAGGTGCTAGGGGCTGGGAAGGGCTTTCTGTGGCTCATTTTCCCCACTGTGACTTCCCAGACTGTCCCAGAGTACCCTTCCCCCTCTTAGTGACTCCCACAATTACTAAGCACACAGAATTCCCCTGCTGCTGGAATTTCCCTCTTCTAGAATTTAATTTCAAACATCAAGCAGGACACAGAGGAAGCCCTGGGATCCACCCTGCCCATGCAGGAAAGAGAAAGAGCACACTGTGCAAGAGGAACCTGGAATGTGGGGTCAATTCTCCACCCAGAGACAGAGAAATCAGGGAGGGTCACAGATAAATGCTGCTGATCAGTATTTGTTGCTCACCAGGATCACATTCTCTCTGTTAGGGAGGCAAGGAACCCTTTTTCTCACCCTGAATCCTTTCTCCTGTGCAGATTTCCAGCTGCAGCCTCGGGATGTTCCCTCAGGCTGGGCCCCAGAGACAGAGCTGCACAACCTCTGTTAAATCAATGCCAGGCAGCTCTAGCAATCTCAACACTGGTATTTGTCCTACCTGCACATTAAAGTGGGTTTTTAACCTGTTTGGCACCTATCCTGACACTCAGCAGTGTGAAATCCTTCAGTAAGAGCACAAGGGTAGTGGGCACCAAGCAGAACCCGGTGCTGCAGTGTCCTTCACGCTGAGGGAGGTTTCTCTTTGAGGCCTTAGGGCTTTGGTTTTTTTTTTTTTCTAGTTATTTCTTTTTCCCACTTGGCAGCCACTCTGGCTTGGAGTTGGATGGGATTCACAATCTTTTTTTGCCTCTTAATGTCTCACAATAGTAATAAAAAGGGGAAAAACGAGGTCTTAAGGCACTAAGGGTGAGGGTTTTAATAAAATATTGGAGTGTTTTCACTTCCTCTGGGGAGCTGGGATAGGAATCAGCTGCCCCTGGCCAGTCCCAGCTGACAGGTTAATTCCTTCTGGAGCCAGAGACAATTTTGCATTACATTTCCTGGAGGGATCAGTAACACTTTCGAGGAGTGAGAGGCCTGAATAATGTTACAGAGGGTGGTGCTTCCCTCAGCACTCACAGCCAAGCCTGCCTTCCACCAGCAGGGTTTTGCTTCTCCCCTTGCTCACCTGTACCAGAAATCCCCCCCCTGTCTTTTCAGAGCAGGTGCTGAAAAGTGCACCCTTCCCAGTCTGACCCTTCCACCTGCACATCTGCTGGGGTTTGATTTGTGGGATCTGAACAACCACAAAAACAGGGATTGTTGGTTTTTTTAAAGGCATTTCTCCAGCCAAGCGTGCAAAAGTAATGCCATCAGCTTGTAGCCTAATTCCTGCCAAGGAAGATGCTTCCTACTGGGAGAAGGGGGAGCAGGAGGCTCTGATCCACCAGTTTGTGACATCCTCACTGATCTGATCTTGGCCCAGCCTCACCCCTGATAAATACACACCTTCCAGTGCTTATCTTAGAGCAGTTCTGGCAGCTGGGATGAGTGGATTTGAGTCCTGGATGACTGCATGCAGGCATTCCCAGAGGAGATAGCAGAGGTTTCTACAGCAGCACCTGCCTGTAAAGTCTCTGAAGGGCCAGAAACCAGGTTATTCCAGGTGCTGAGCTGCCCAAGGCAGGGGCACTGCTGGGCCTGCACATTCCAGATGGTGAATATGGGAAAATAAAAGACAGAGAGGCACTTGCAGTGGGAAGGAGTTAGCTGTGGGTTAACAGGATAATGAGCTTTTAGGGTGCTCTGCACTTCAGGCACCCTTCAGTCAGAAAACTGTGTTATTAACTCATACTAACTGATACTAACTTCTGTCTAAATCTTCCCTGCCTCCCTCAAGTCCTTTGGGAGAAGAGAAGAGAGGCACATGACCTTGATCTCCCCTGAGCTGCCTGTTCTGCTGTGACCCAGGGGCTGCATTTACACCTCTGGCTGCTGTCCCTGTCTGCTGGGTGACACCTGACCCTGCCTGGATGCTTCTGATCTTACAAACGAACCTTAGGGACAGGAAACACCTCTAGCGCAGCATGACCCTGGGCTGGAAGAGGAAAGGTTTCAAAGCACAAGGCTTTGCTGGATTTGGAGCCCTGAAGGCACAAAAATGCCTCTGAAATAACAGGGCATGTATTGGGAGATCCCCTCTAGGAATGCTAATCCTGGAATGCTAATCCCTGTCCTTATCAGACAGTTTCAGCAGCTCACCTGGGTGTAGATAAGGACAGACTTTTCAGCCTCTTTGGCTCCTCAGCACTGTCCTGGCAGTCACAAAGGAGTTTATTTCTTACCTTTGTACAAGAAGGTAGAAATTTCTTTTCCAGAGAGTGGCTGGAGACACTTTTGGTCTTGAGACCTTTTGGATTTGCTCTGGTGTGCTGCAGCAGCTGTTCTCCCCAGGAGCACTGTCAGGCAGCACCTGCTCTTCCCCAGGAGCACAGAAACAAACTCCTGATTTACAGCTGGAACTGTCTGGTTCCACATTACACAGAAAATCAGTCTTAAAATCACTGTTTAAAGCAACAGTGCCTGGCTCAGGGGAGGCAGCTCTGTCCTGTCTGCCACCCCCAGCTGTTGACAGGTCAGTGCTTTCTGCACTGTCTGCTCTGCTCCAAGGGGCTCTCCCCACGGATCTCTGCCAGGCTGGGACACGGTGTGTCCATGGCACAGCCCCCTGGACTCTGGCTTTGTCTTCTCAGCACCACTTTAAATACCTGGCAGGGGCTTGCTTAAAACACAGCTCAGAACAGAGACTCTGGAACCAAAGCCCCTGAGGGAAGTGGCTCACAGAACACCTGTGCCAGTGTGGTTCCTGTGCTGGTTTTCCAGCCTGTTCCCCACCAGACACGCTCTGATCTCTGTGCTTTGCAGTCTCTCCAGCACGAGTCTCTCTGTGCCATAAAACCTCTCTTTTTCTAGATGTGCACACTGGCCAAATAATCTCGTGTCTTGGGCGACTGCTGATCAAGGCCAATCCCTGATCTAGGCAGACAGCATGGGCTTCTCTTAGCATGGATCCGTGGCATGCCATGCCCTCCTCCTCTCCCACACGTTTTGCAGTGCTTGCTATGGCTTTTCCCTGTCCCCTCCCACCTCTGCTGCTGGACAATCATTACCTGTGTCATAGATGGTCTGACCTGGTGCTCTCCCTGCCTGCCTTCCCCTCCTGCAGTCTGTATGCTCTTCAAGTGAATGTGTTTTATTTTATTTTATTTTTTGGTTTGGGTTTTTTTTTTTTTTTTTCAGTAGGGAAAAGGACTTCCTTCTGCTGAAGGAATTATATTTGCACATGGCTCGGGGAGGTTCCTCCTCTGGCCGTTTCTGTTACCTCACTCATTTAGGCCAATTCCATTGCTAATGTTCAAGGCCACCTTCCCTGAGCCAAGCCCCAGGAGCAGGTAGGGGACAAACCCTGAGGTGTGAGGTGCAGCTCGGGGTCTGGGGCCGCGTGAATTAGGATTTGGGAGAGCAGCTGCTACAGCTCCATCCAGCAGGGAGATGGAGCCTGTGCCATGCACGTCACCCCCATCTCCACGTTCCCACCTCCTGGGAGAGCAGGGTGGAAGCACCGACCTGGCTCTGGGCTGGACGCGGAGGGAGGGAAGAGCAGCAGAGCAGTGGCAGCGTCACAACCTCCCACGAGCGGCCGTGGCACCTCTGGGACATCACCATTCCAGTGGGATTTCATCTCCCACGTGCTCCAGGGCTGGAGAAAGCTGCTAAAACCCTGGGGCGTGTTCTCCCCACCTGGGTCCTGCAGTTCCTGTGCACAGCTGATGGTGAACGAGGATCTGCTCTCCTCAGCACGGCACAGGAGCGGGTCCTACAACCACCACAGACACGTGCTTCCCTCCTGGAATCCCCTCCAGAGCCCGGGAAGCAGGGGGCTGATGGCTGAGGTGACTCTGGGGTGGGTGGGGGGAGGACTGTGGGTTTGTTTTAGGAGTTGTCCCAACCGTCAGAAACTTTGCGCTGTGCGCAAAAACCCCAAAAAACCAACCCGCGGGTCAAAACCGATACTGGAACGTAGGTGCTGGAATGTAGGAACTGTACAGGCTCTGCAGCCAAACTCCTTGTAAGTAGTTAGTACCATGGAAGTACGGTATCAATTAAAAAATCTATCCAACAACCAGCCTGGCTCTTGGTTCTTTTTATTTTCCTGCCCGTTCTGGAGTCTCCTCTCTCATTCCAAACACACACGCACAGAGGCTTTGCCAGGACTGTCTCTTCCAGGTCTTGAAAAATCACCAATTTTTAAGTTATTATTCTTTTTTCCCTGCGAGATTCTTGAGCAGAACTTTGCACCCCGTTTCGTCCTGCTTGGAACACCACGTGGCAATGGTCACCTCTGTCTGCAGGACCTGGAAAAGTGAAAGATTTGTCCAAAAAAAAGAGCATCTGCAGAAGATGCCTGTGGGATACACGGAGGTGCAGGACAAGGGGACAGCCCTTCTTTGCCACATGAGGAAGCTCTCAAGAAGTTCTTGGGTTCACTCCTCTTTTGATTTAACAGTATGACACCAGAGGGCTGTCCGTGGTTCACAGGGACTGAGGAGCAGAGCTGAAGTGGGAGAGAGCTGTCCTAAAATTCACCATGGGCTCAATGCTGTGGGCAGTGCTGGAAAGTCCAGAATTACAACCCAGTCCCTCTGTTGAGTTCAGGATTCTGCCAGGCAAGCCAGGATAGGGAAAAAGATGACATCCAGCTGAAGTCAAAGAGGAGCTGCTTGGATATTCTTTTGGCTATCCCTTTTGGATATCAAGTTTTTGGGAACTGGTGCCCAGACTTTGAGTGTGCTTCATCTGGAAAATGTGCTCCCCTCACCAGGCTTGGCTCTGGATTTGGGAGCAATCGTACTACCAAGACGGCACGGGAGTAGTTTACTAAAGTTGACACCCACTCTAAAAAAAGGGTTTTGAACAAGTGCCAGTTGGAAATCTGGCCAGGGCCTGACTTACAAATGGGGTAATTTCTGTGATTTTAGCAAACACATAAGAAGCAGCAGAACAAAGCAGAGGGGATTCCGTGGGTGGGGAGCATGCCTGGAGTCACGAGCATGTTGGGACTACTTACAAGTGGTCAGTGGAGCAGAATTTGTCAACTCTGGCAAAGCAGCAGAGACTCCATTGCAGCAGGGACGTCACAACTCTGCCATACAACAAACCCAAACCTTCCCCACCTGGTTTTGCAGCACCATTCCACCCTGGCCGATGTTTCTGCCTTTTCCCCCCTTCCAATCCCAGCTGTTGAGCTCAACTGATCTGCATTGAAGGGCAGAAAACAATTTTTATTCTGCTTAACCCTCAGAAAAGGTAAGTTTGCATAGGAAAGATGGAATTTCCAGGGTGATTCCTGGGCACCAGAGGAGCATTTAGGATGAATCCAGACTATTTGTAGTGGTGATTAATTACTTCAAGAGAGAATTAGGATTAACTGGGAAAAGCAGGTGTTTTCTGTCTATCCCTCTAGATGGTGCTGCTACAGCACCAGAGAACCATCACAGTTATAAAACTACAACCATTTTACTAAGCTGCCATCCTGTGAGGACTGTGCATCCTATTTATTTCTCCTGCCTACCAGCATGAGGCTGCCTTCCTTTTTGGGGTTTCCCAGGAAAAGGTGGATCCTGTACCTTGTCCTGCTGCCTTGCCAGCTGTTGCAGGACGTAGCTCTGCAGGTTCCTCCTCCCACTGTGTACTCCAGGAGCAAACCTGTTGTGCCAGGCAGGTGGAAGGGGATGAGGGGTTTGACACTTGATAAATGAGAGGGACACATGGGATTCTTCTACTTACATCATCCTGCTTCCCAAAGCAGGAATACTTCGGGGTCTGTGTTCTCAATTCCCTCCAGAAGAAAGTGTGAACATACCACAGGGACCTGTCCTTCCTACTGTACATTTCCAATTTGAGTGCATTACAGTCCTCACCCTACTCTGCTTGTGCACTGACAGCCTAAAATTCAGAGTGACTTCATTAATTAATTAAATTTTCCTGTTTTAACACCAAGAAAACTGCTTGGGCCACAGTATATGGTGGAGTAACCCCCTAAGAGATCCTTGTTAGCAGTCCTGCAGCTCAGAGCAACGTGCCATACATACCCTTAACCTCTGCAGTGGAGAATATTTAGCAAATAAAGGTGGTGGTGAGAGCAGCTAAGAAGTGACAGGTAACATTTACAAAGCCATTGAGGTGATGATGGAACTGAAACTGGGGAAGGAGCCATGCTGCCCACACCCCTGTGCCGTTTGCTCAGCATGCTTCCACAGAGGAGTCCTTCAGCACCGGGCTGGCAGCTCAGCTGGGGTCAGGGGACCAAAGTCAAGGCTGTACAGAGTCCAAAGCAAATGGAAGAGAATTTACACTTCCCCGTGATCCTCCCGACGGCGCAGAGCTCCCCCTCAAAGCTGGCTGGTGTGGCGTGGTCCTTCTGTCCTCAGAGCCCCTGCAAGGGAGACAATTCCTCTTGGAGCTCACAGGAGTGAGGATCACAACAGAGTCAGCACAGGAACTGACAGGAGGTGAACAAGAGAGTAAAACATCCAGATTTTGATCTTTAGCACACAAACTCCTTCCTAGAATGTGTTTCCTTTGGAGATAGAGCCCTTACAGTCCTCATGGGCACAGCTGCCCTTGTGCAAGGGAAAGTGAAGATTCCCAGCTCCACAGCAACAGGTAAAGGAGGCATAAATACATCATGGCCTGAGTTGGTTGGGGGGTTCAAGCAATACAAGTACACCCCACACCTAAAGACACCTGTATGGCTGCTAAGGTCGCTGGGGAAGCTCCAGAGGAGCACAGGCACACTCCAGGAGTCTCCAGCCCCAGCACATGGAAGCTGAGGGGTGGACAGACACAGGGAGTGACCTCTTTTTCATCACCCACCTTGGTGCCACTCACTGCGCTGCCTCCTCTCTGCTACTCCTCCACAGGCACAGCACAGTTCTCCTTGTTCTCCGATGGAATTGCAAGATAGTCTGTCCTGCAGTTGGAGGGAAGGGGGAAAGCACACAGTGTAAAGCCCAGTTTGGGTAAACTCACCTTTGCTGAATGCCTGGAAGCATCTCTGAGGTAACAAACGTCTCCTGTAGATGCTGACAGCAGGAAACTCCTTGGCATAGGCAGGAGCAAACACTGAGCCTTCCCTGCTCTAAAATCCTACACACCCAGCCTTCCTGTGTACAGAGAGTGCTCTAATCCAAGCCAAGTGTGTGGAAAGATGGAAATGGGCCAGGATGAAACCAGACCTTCCAGGAGAGCATCTCCACATGGTCCAAACCAGCCCTCCTAGAATACTGTCCACTCCCTACCTGCTGTGTGGTGCAAGGGGGCACAGTCTGGGTGCTCCTAAACACTGCAAGGACTTTGGAAAGAGCAAACACCAAGCAGCCCATGGCACAGCAAAGTTCAGTCTTCCTGCACTCTGCTCTGGGACACGTGAAGAGCTCTTGCAGAACAGATCTCATCTCCAGGGGTTCCACACTTACGCGTTTTCCTGGGCAGCCTCCTCTGCCTTGGAGACCTTCCTGTAGCAGTAGATCATCTCAATCAGCAGCCACAGCGTGAGGAAGACCAGCAGAATATACATCATAATCTCTGAGATGACAGAGGTGAAGTCTTCTCCAGCTGTGAATAAAATGAAATAATCCCTGATCATTTCCATGAAACTCCCTGGACTCTTTTCACCCTTGGGTCATCCTTCCTAACCCGGCTTGCCGGGATCTCCAGGTGCCTTTAGGCTGTGAGGAGGCAAAAGAGAGGGACCTGCAACAGGCAGGGATGCCAGCGAGTGTCTGCACAGCCCTGTCTGTGCCTCGCAGCCTGTGCCACCCCCACGTCCTCACGGATTGCTCACCTATCTCATCTTCACGCTCTGTTTCCTCCCCGTGTCCCACTCGCTGGTGTTACTCGGCTCTGTTGTGCCGCCAGTGATTTGTAAAGGATCAAAGCACCGAGGTGTTTGTGGGGGAGAGGAGCAGAAAGGGCAGACAAAAGGGCTCAAAGCTCCCGGCCCTCTCTGAGAAGAGCAGCAGAATCCTCTCTGTCTGTAACATGCCGGGATTTCAGCACTGAACCCGGCAACACCAAGAGGAACAGAAAGACTCAGGAGCACCACGAAGGGAAGGAGGAGAAGCAGGAGGTTGGGATCAAAATGGAGAATGAGTGGTTGTTCCAGGAGGAGGGGGTGGCAGCAGGGAAAGGCTGCGGCTCCCTGGGAAAGGCAAGGCTGGAACAGCCCAGAGCCGCCACGGGAGGAGCTGGAAACCTCCGCTCGCGCCTGCCCAGCTGTGCCCAGCTGTGCCCAGCTGTGCCCAGATGTGCCTTCCCACACTCACACACAACCAGCCTGTGCCTAAAAAGAGCCTCCAGCCATCAAACAAGCGACAGGTTTTTCCTCCTGAGCCCTGTTTGTCACCGCCAAACTCAGCGCCCGCTCCTGCGGCGCGGTGACAAACTCTATCCCCGGGTGACAACACCCACGGCCAGCGACAGCACGAAACACCCTCTGGCAGCCCCTCCTACCCTCCTCCACCACGGTGAGCTGGATCACCCTGGAGCTCTGGAAGAGGGGCCGGTGGATCTCGAACTCGAACTCGCGGGTGATGTTGCAGGTGTAGATGCCCGAATCGTTCAGGGTCACGTTCAGCACGGTGATGGACACGTCCTGCATGTCTTTGCTCCCATTCCACTGAATCCGCCCGCTGAAGCGGCTTGGGAATTCGTGGTTTGTTTTCCTGTACTCGTAGATCTGTGAGGAAATACGAAGGGATGTGCTGGTTAATCTCTGCCTCGGACAGCACCAGGGCACGAGGCAGGGACAGCATCCCCCTCCAGCTACACTCAGGGATGTTCTGAGCTCCCTTGGTAACAGCAGCTATTCGTATTCCATCGTCCTTTGCCTCAAAGTGTCAGGTGACTTTACAAAAGACAGGAAAATGAGTGATCAGGAATCCAGTATCTCCACCAGAGAGGGAGAAAAATTAGGTTTTTTAGTTAAAAAAATTGGGTTTTTTTTAGTTAGAAAAACACAGACACACGTGGACACAAAAAATCAGCAATGGAACAGAAAAGTGAGATTCTTCATGCCTAGCAATGTGCCTGTCAGTCAGTGCATGTGGGATCGCCTAGGAAAGAACCACTGAATACCCACAGTGAAGACTAACAGCCCTTTTTGGAAGCCCTGGGATATTCAGCTGAGATGGAAGTGCTGCAGGACAGCTGTGACAATGTGACATTCTGGCTGACCACAGTCCCCACCATGACCCTGCCTGCCCCAGCTCACTTCGCTTGGTGTTCTTTGGGTTGCCACTGGCAAATGGATCCCCCAGAGCACTGGAAGTGAATTCCCATCTCATTCCTCAGCCTGGTCCCTTCAGTTCTCAGACAGAAGGAGAGAATTTGCCATCCTGCCTGGCCCTGCTCAATCACAGCCACTGATTTAATGCTCCAGACTCAGATAAAATAGCTAGAAAGAAATGTGCACTCAGCCTTTATCTTGTTCTCCATTTCACCATTCTCTCTTGAATTCCAGCTGCCCCTCATCTGTCCAATTTCCATTTTGATTCACTCTGAAAATCAATTTTACCTTTTCCTGACAGAGATCCAAAGCAACTGTCAGAGATCCTCCCACAGTTGGGATAACTGTGTGTTATCCCAACTGCTTTCTCTGAGGCAAAAAGAAGTAAATCCTGCCCTGCACATTTATTGGAAGCCAATTTCACCTCCAAAAGAACAGCTTTGGGGTTGAGAACTGATCCAGACAAGGGTACCAAGTGTCAGTCATATTGGACATCCCTCAATACGGGGTTTGAGGTGTTGAGGGAATGGGACTGGAAGTTGGCATTGGTGAATCTACAACCCAAATGTTTGAACTCAACAACTGATTGCAGCTCTTCCTTCCAGGAGTTCGTGCTGTGCCCAGGTGTGGAAATGGGATAAGCAAGGAAAGAAATGGAAAGGACTCAGATCCCAGACATACATACAGGCTCATCCTTTCCCCCCTCGGGCCTGTAGAACCATTCCACCACCGTGCTGGCCGTCACCTCTTCCCTCTTCATGCAGGAGATGCAGAGCAGCTTCATGTCTGTCCCTTGGACAGCCTCTGTCTCAGATGGGACTTCCACACACACGGAGGAACAAAATCCAGCTGGGGGAGAGGAGCAGCACAGAAAGGAGAGTTAAGACAGATTTAGAGAAACATCAGTTATTCACATCTTGGCATTAATGTCCCTAATGGAAAATGGTTTGATTTATTACTAGCGCTGTCTGATAACAGATTGAGTCTCAAATGTCAAATTTTACCAAGCTTCCTTCTCCTGAGATATTAATAATTCATAGTAATTAACAGAGGGTGATCACTTCACGCAGATTCACCTCTCCAGCATCTGCTTTGCCACAACTTTCATTTTTCCCTGGTAATTAATGCCACTTTAAAGGCATTGTTCATTCCCTCCCATGTGTGCTGGGCATGCTCCTGTTAGAGCAGCAATTACAGTCTGGGATGAGGGGAAGCCCAGAATTCCAGCGTGGAGGAACAGCTCACTCTTTGTGCTAAGTTGGAAGGTCAGGATGCTTTAATTCAGCAAAACTGGGAGGGTCCAGCACCCTTCCTGTCCCTGGGCTCCGTGGGCACTACTGGGAACCAAGGGGCTTGGATGGGAGTGAATTTGGCAGCAGGAGGAGTTATTGATTTCCCAGGCATTCCTGCTCAGAACGCTTCCAATCAGAGCTGTGCTGAGGCTGGCAGCCCTCAAACACTGCTCTTGCAAAGAGGACAGAAATCATGGCATGTGAAGCCACACGCCCGAGCAGAAAGGGATCGTTTCAGCACGACATCTCCGACCAAATCCCTGCTGACATTTGTCCCCTGGGCTAAACAATCCCGGGCTCTGTCTGTCCAAGGCTGTCTCCAGAGCCCAGACGCTGACTTTGCTGGCTGCTCCCTCCTCCCCAGCCTCTGAGGCACCATTAACCCACTCTCTCAAGCAACATATTATCCCGGGACTATTCCTGGAAGCAGCCTGGTTCCAATTCTCCCGTACTACCAGCTCCACGGACAGCAGCAGCTTTCAGGGAGAGATAAGGAGAAGCTCCTGGACCCTGCTTTGCTCTGAGAAATGAGATCTGTACACACCGACAGGCACCCACACACAGGGCTGAAGGACCACGCACATCAAATATGGCAAAACCACCCAACCTCTTCTCGTGGCAGGAATCAAACTGCAGCTGCGATCGATTGATTAACTCCAGTTTACACAGGCTGCACGGGAAACCGGCACTAAAACACCGCTTAATGGGCTGCACACCCTCCCCGAGGCAACTCGATGTTAAATTACGCTGCAAACCCCAGACCAACAGCAAACAGGAAGGGACCAGCACATGCTTTGTGCTCGGCACGGAGGTGTTTTCTCCGCTCGCATTCACTCCCTCACGCTCCCACCAGCTCCGCACGAGCGTAATTCCCTTCTCCCGACAACAAAAAACCCACTCGGAGGGCAGGCGTGAAGGGAGCATCCTCCCTTCTTCCCAGCAGCACCGTGCCAGCGGCGAGCCCCGGAGGGCTGGGTGGGAGAGGGAAGGGCAGCACCTACCCCAGAGCAGCAGGGCGAGCGCGGCCGCGCACAGCAGCCGCGGCAGCGCAGCCATTGTTCAGCCGGGCGGGCGCTCGGGCTCCTCGCAGGATGCTCTTCCCCCGCTCCCGGCGCAACAGGATGCCGGGCGAGGAGCGGCGCGCTCCAGGGGCTGCGCTCGGCAGCGGGGGCGGCAGCACCACGGACAGAGCCCGAGCCCGAGCCCGGACAGAGCCCGAGCCCGCACGGAGCCCGAGCCCGGACAGCTCCGCCGGCTCCGGGGCTCCGCGGGCGCGGCCGGCGCTGCGCAGGGCGCGGGCGGAGCGGAGCGGGAGCAGCGTCGGATCAGCGGTGGCAAGATCAGCAGCAGGAGCAGGATCAGCAGCAGGATCAGCAGCAGGAGCAGGATCAGCAGCAGGATCAGCAGCAGGAGCAGGATCAGCAGCAGGATCAGCAGCAGGTGCCCCGCGCCGGGAGCGGCTCCGCGGGGCGCGGCCGCGGCGCTTTTGTTGCGCGGGCTGCGGGGCGCAGCGCCCGGCGGGGAGGATGCCGAGGAGGATCCCGGGGAGGATATCAGGGAGGATGCCGAGGATGCTGGAGGAGCCCGGGCGGGGGGCACGGCCGGCACATGCGCGGCCGCCTCCCCCGGCCCCGGGCGCGCCGGGCTCCTCCCGGCTCAGCGCAAGCAGCCTGGGGCTCCGGTGGTCCCGCGGGCAGCGCCCAGCTTGGCTGGAGACATCACACAGAGCATATCACATCATCATGGGGTGTTAAGGCGTTGGAATGGACACTAAAGCTCAGCCAGTCCCACCCCCTGCCATGTGTGGGGACAACTCCCACCAAGCCACATCCAACATTTGAGCACATCCAGGGCGGCCACAGCCTCCCTGGATGACCTGTCACCGCCCTCACAGCAAAGCGTTTCTGCCCAAAATCTGAATTTCCCCTCTTTCCATTTGTACCCCTCGCTTCTTGTCCTGTCTCTACAGATCAACACCACAGATCAGCATCAGTGTCCTGCCTCCAAAAAAAGCCAAGGGGCGGGGGGGAAATGCGGGGAGTTATCCCTGCAGGGTCACAGAAAGGCCTCTGCTGCTGATAAGTTTAATTCTAACATTTGCATGGCTCTGAAGGTCACAGTTGGAAATACTGGGAAATCCTCTCGCCTCATGTTCCTGCCTGATTCCAGGGAATTTAATGCCAGCAGGAGGCTGGGCTTTCTCTCCTTGGACAGGGGCCACCGTGCCCTGGAGGGCTCCTCCAGCTTTGAAGGTCACAGTGGACAGAGAGGGGGAAATGAAGCATTTGTTACGTGTTCTCCTTTTAAAGCACCTGCAGCTTCATACACAGCACAATCTATTGAGTTAAACCTGACCAGCCCCACCAGAGAATGACACAGGAGTGGCTGGCAGTGCCAAAACTCAGCGTGCAGGTGGCCAAACCCACCCAGAGCTGTTTGCAGCCAGCAGAAAAATCAATTTCAGCTGTACTCGGGCTCTCAGCTGGGCACACGCCGCTGGTGGTGGCCACTGCCACAGCTCTGTGGCCTCCTGGGGGTGGACACAGGGGCACCACGTGAGATCAGGTCCCTGCACTGCCGGAGGGAAGCAGGCACAGAACAAAGCCAACGCTTTTCCTAGACATCCCCTCATTGTGTTTGTGTCAGCAGGCTGCATTCATCACCTGCCCAGGGCCAGGCACAGCAGCTGCACCTCACCCTGCACAGGCTCCGGGGGCTGCTCCCAGCAATTCCCACCTGAGGCCACCCCCTGGTGCCTCCTTCTGCCTCACTGTGCTGACTGCACAGGCTGCTCTGCCCGGCCCAGCCCACAGCTGATGGGATTCCCGAAATTTTTGCAGCCTGAAGTGTTCCAGCAGGGACTGGCCAAAGCCACACGCTGGCTGTCACTTGTCCTCACTGTCCCCTCTGCTCCCAAGCTTCTTTGGGTTCCTGTGCACTCTTCCAGCAGCCCACCAAAAGAAAATAAACCTGTTTAATGTACCTGCAGGAGCCAGGTGTGACCAGGGAGCCCAACAGCTTGCAGGTTGCTGATGCCAGCACCACAATTCCAATTCCCCCCTTAGAAGTCATCCATCATGGATATAGAAATCTAAAAATCTGATTTTCTCCCTAGGAAGACAGAACAGCAAACCCAGAGCTGCATGAAGGACATTGAGCCATTACTTTTGTCCCATTGCCCCTTGTTATCATCACAACAGCACGAAGGGAAGGGCAGGTTAAGCCACAAGGATTTGCTCCTAACCCTTCTGGAACAATCCATCCTGTGCACAGCAGATGAGTGCTGGGGGTGGGTTTTTATAGCCCCGGGAGCTGCTGGAAAACGTCCCTGGCTCTCTCATTTGACAGCCACCTGTTCCACAAAGCCCCATGGAAATCAGAGCTATTCCCAGGCAGTCAGGTGTCCTGGCAGAACGCAGAGCAGGGACCAGCAGGGCTGCACTGTTTGTGCTGCTGCTGCTCTAATTACATCTATTACAGAGAATCCTGCCAGGGATGAGACTCAGGGGCCAAGAGGATTAAGAGGAAGCAGCAGCTCGACCACACTGACTCAGTCAGAGACACTGACTGACCCCCCAGCCCTTGCTGCTCCCAGGTAGAAACAGAAACCTTTTCTCCTCTAACCCCAGGCACCCCAGAGCCCGCCTGCCAAACAATTCAAATTACAGTGGCAAACAAACATCCTGAAAAAGTAATGAGCTTTCCCTCAGAATCACTCATGTACCAACCTCAATTACTTCATTCCAGACCAGCGTTGTAGCTGCTATTTAAAGAAGGGAAATGGGGCCCTGAGGTGAAGAAAACCTCTGGTGAAACTGGCCTTGGATTTGGGTGGATTTTGAGATGAAAAGTTACACGTCAGGGAGGTCACACCCTCGTCCCCACCTCTGGAGAAGTTTATTCTTCACCTCGAGCCTGCCTCGTGTACCACAGACAAGATCCAAGGTGATTTGGAATAAACACCTGTAGTCCACCCAGTTTCTGCCACAAGCTGTGCTGGGTTTTGTTTTGAAAGCAAACCTCTCTGGGCTCTCTCAGAGTGACTGAATGAAAGGATAAGATCGTTTCACTCTTGCTACAATCTGGGCTTAGCTGGGAACCACTCCAGTGTCACCCTGTGCCTGCTCAGGACAAGCAGCAAACACCTCCCTGCCCTCTTCAGGAAAACTTGCAAATAATCAGGATGTCACACTGGAAGCCTGTTTCAATTTTGAGCCCTGCACAAGGGATGGAGAGCAGAGATTCTTCCAACCCCATCCCACGCCAGGATGGTGCACAAGCTGCTCCTTCCTGCCCTGCCCCAGCCCTGGTGGCTCCAGTGAGCTGGCTGGAGGGCAGGGGTGGCCTTTAGGGCACCACAGAGGGCACTGGCACTCCAGGGGACATGGGGAAGGGGTTGCAATGCTGAGAGAGAGAGAAATCTTGACTGTTGAGGGAGAAATCTCTGCAAGAAGCAGCCCAACTTATCATGCGGGGGTTGCTATGGCAACCCACCCAGTTAATGCTTCACAGGAGGAAAAAAAAAAAAGAGAAAAAAAGGCTGAAAAGGCTGGCACTTGTGCACAGGCACAACAAGACGAGGAGATAAAAATAATTTCAGCACCCTGCCCCCACTAATCCCTCACTGCCATGGTCCCTGAGGCTGGGACAGGGCAGTGGGAACAGAGCCCTGCGTGTCTGGGCTCCCTGGCACTTCCTCTGCCATCCCCATCACATCAGCCCGGCCCCTCCTGGCTGCCAGGGGCCAGAGCAGAGCCACCCTGGCATCAGCTGCTCCCAGAGTGCCAGCCCTGCCACCCCGAGCCCAAAACTGAGAGACCCCTTTGTGCTTCTCTCCCTGCTCCCCCCGAGCAGCTCCAGCCAGGATGAAAGGAGCAGGGCTTTGCAGAGGAGCCCTGCAGGATAACTAGTGCCAATTTGGAGATGCTGGATTTAATAGATGTAGGCACCCTTCCCACGCACTCCCACATCCGTGTGACACAAATCTGAGGCAAGGGGGGCTGCTCTGGCTGCTTTCACAGGTGCCTGGGGGGTTGGAAAGGCTCATTCAGTTTTCTCTTCTCACACTCGAGGTTTAAAATGAGTTCCCCGTGTACCTGCCAACACCTGGCTCCTCTGAATGTTCTAAACTGGGGGCAACTCCAGCTTTGCTCTTCACACACCTCTGCACCTTCTTTTCCAGCTGGTGCACAGATCCCATTCTGAGGACTTGATCTGCAGTTTCCAGGTGCAGCCAGCCCCTTCCCACCCAATATTCCAGGGGGCAGGTCCTCATTAATGCCTGAAGATGCAGGTCCCCAGAGTGCCCCTCCTGCCCAACGTGCTCTCTCCACCCCTGCATTTGTGTTGCACTGATTTTTTTTTTTTTTTTTTTTTGCCAATCTACCTTCCCATGGAGTGTAACAGAGTGAATATCCCCACGATTCCCAAAAACTCTGCTCCATCCTGAGCCAATCTGTGATTTCTGTCACACACCCCCTGCAGGACCTCTCTCTGTTAGAGACAGATCCAGCTTGTCCTCGATTTACTGCTCCCCCTTCCTGCTGCCCCCGAGGGCCCACAAGTCACAGTTCCTTTGCCATCCTCCTCTCCCAGACAAAACCCAGGCGTGTCCAACCTCCTCCATTCATCCTTGGCTCTGAGGGCTGCTTTTCCATCAGGACAAAGAACCAGCAGGGCTGGATTTCAGCGAGCCCTCCCCTCTGTGAGCAAGAAGTGGCTGCCCCTGCGAGCAGCCTGCCCTGGCTGTGAGCATTCCCAGAGCATTCCCTGCCTTCCAGAGCCAGGGAAATGCTGGGAAATGCTCCTCAAATGAGGAACAGCCTCACGTCAGGCAGAGCCTGCGCATGCACAGAGGCCTGGCAGGGTCAGGGATTCCTTGGAACAGCAGCCACGCTCTGAAGGCTGGGCTGAAAATTCCCCCCTCCCAGTGCACAAGCACACAGCACGTTCCTGCACGTTGCTAACACGTTGTAGTCAGCAATTAAATAAACAATTTTTTTTTTTTTTTGCCCCCAAGACCTTTAACCCGTCAAATTTAGAGGTGTGGTATTGTATACATCCTGGAAATTCCAAGCCCTGCTGTTGCTCCAGGTGCTTTTGGGCATTGTTTTCTGGGAATGGATGCCAAGAAAATCAGGCAGTGCCTGTGAACAGAGGGAAACCTTTGTGTGCTGGTGTTGGGATGGATGAAAGTTTGACAAGGAAGTCTCACAGATTTGTGTGCTTGGCAGAAAGATTTTTGAATGTAGGAACTGAGAAAGGAATAGAGATGGCAGCAAGTTTTGATAGAGAAGAATAACAAAGGTCTGAAGGAATGCTGAGCCAGTCTCACTGGGTAACTAAGAAGGCAAAGGGTGTGTTAGTTAAGAAAGGTTTTATGGCTTAGAGCAAAGGATGAGCCCACCTCAAACAGAAGATGTTTTTACCAAGCAGAAAAATACAAGAAGTGAATAGACATGCTGATGTTGTAAGGAGAAAAAAGGTCTCAGAATTTTCCACTGCAAGAAAACTGAAAAACCACTTCTGGCTTAAACTGTACCACACTGACCTTTTGTGACTGGAGAACAGTGACATGAATATTGTAATGTCAGTAGTTAGGATGGGCTGTAGGTAACAGTAAAGTATTGATTGGGTGTTATGTATTAAGATGCTCAGTAAATAAAAGTATAAAATGTATTGTGACCAGAACTAAAGTGACTTCAGGCATGCCTGCAGCTGTGGCTGGTGGCTTTAGGCTGGGCTCTGTCACCCAGGACCCGTGATTGCTGTCTGGGTACAATAAACAGCATTTTGAACACCTCTCTGGAGTCCCACATCTCCCTGTAGGCTCTGACTTGCTGGGACTGAAGGGCTGCTTTACCCATGCCAGCCTAATGAGGTGACACTTTCACAGCTCTGCTTTCAGGCCTCTCCTCAGCTCCTTCACCTCAGAGCTGGATGGAAAGCCATTAGCGTGTCAGGTGGCCACACATATTCATTCACATCTGCTCATTTAATTTCGGGATTCTCACTGCTTGTAAAACACACAAGTGCATCAATTATTCTAGCTCCGTGTGAGGATTGTGCTTTTGTGGAGGAAAGTTTTTGTGGTGGTCAGCAAATGTTGCTGCCTTACCTTGGCTGCTGCTTTTCCTTAAATGTGAATAAAGGAAATAAAGCTGCATCTACTCCCAGCTGTCAGTAAACATGGACATAAATCATTCCCACATCCCTTAAAAGACCAGGAGACTTTGCAATGGAGATTTTTGGTCAGATGCCCCTTATTGCTTTGCACAGCCAAGTCCCCCATTGTGAAACAGAAGCTCTTTGGGATTTTGGCTGTGTTTTGCACCCTCCATCTGGGGCTTCCCAGCTTTGTCCTCCTCGTAGCACATTGTCAGCCTCTTTCACCTAAAATGACAAACACATTTGTAATAAAGTAGACACCACAGAAGAGAAGGAGGAGGAAGGAGGAGGAAGGAGGAGGAAGGAGGAAGAAGGAGGAGGAAGGAGGAAGAGGAAGGAGGAGGAAGGAGGAAACATTTTTCCAGCTTAAATATGACAGAATTGAAAGGTGCTTTGTTTCCTGTCAGTGAAGAATATCTCCCTGGTCATACTTAAAGCTGCTGTGTAAAACAGCAGAAGCTACCCAGAGCTTTCAATCTGTAAAATATCATTTTCCTTCCCCAAAACACCAGTTTTCCAAAGGGAATTCCTTGCTGGCACTTCGGTGTCTAAGCAGACACCTCTCCTCCTGGCTGGCTGTTCTGCTACAGTTTGTTTATTTTAGTCATTGTTTTATTAACTTTAAACAAATAAACAATTAGGGGGAAAAATGGAATTTAGACAATGGTAGGCGTCCATTTTGAGCCTAAATACTCTCAGGGAAGAGATTTGATGGAGAAATGCCTGTGTGGGTGTGGTAAATGAGTATTGAGTAGTTGACTCTCACAATTAGAGGGTAAATATTATGTAAGAGAAGTTTTATTGATATGTTTCTTTTTCCTTTCCTGTTGTTCCTGCGGGATGGTCGGGAAGCTGGGGAAGCTGAGACATTTGGGAGGGTTAACTCGTTATTATGGCAACATCTGGCCTCCAATCCAGATGTCAGCAGTGATCTCCACCACTGGACAGCAAAGGAGGAGTCGATGGACAGAACTTGGGGAGGAGCAAAAGGGTTAAAAGGTGGAACATCCATTTTGAGGTCGAGCACATGGTGGGGAATGCCTTGCTCCCGGTACCGTGTTTCATTGTCTTTATTCAGCCTTCTGTCGTGATTTTTGGTAAGGTTTTTAATAAACCTTTCTAAAATTGAAAAAGTGAGGTTCCTTTCTCGCAGCGGGGAAGGGAAGGAGCACACGTGTGTGTGTTTGCACATCCGTTTGCTGTTTGCTGTTCCAGGCAGGGGAGGCGCTCCTGGAGGAGCCCGGCAGCATTCCCGCATTCCCGGCAGATAGCGCTGTGCCTCCGGCTGCCCGCCCGGCCACAGCTCAGCGCTGTCCCTGTCCCTGTCCCTGTC
>VXAX01000180.1:5016-57473 GCA_013399835.1 Leptocoma aspasia | reverse complement strand
AAAAAAAAAAAAAAGAGTAATTTATGCTGAGCTCTTCAATGTGATTATTAAGAACTTGAAAAACATAATTCAGTTTTGATTCCACCAAATCATATTTCATGGGGTGGCTCCACATTCCTGAAAAAGCTCCCTGAACACCAAAATGCAAATTCTTTGCAGCTCCAAATGACAGTGCCACCAGATTGGATGTGCCAAACTGCATCCAAGAACAGAGCAGCTGCTGAGAGGAAACTTTAGATGGGAAAAAAAGCAGGAGAGAGAGATGTGACTAAAGCAGGCTGTGGGAGAAGACAGAATTCCTGCTCAGAGGTGCTTGGAGGCGTGGGACAGCAGACCCCAGCACTCACCTCAGCAACAAGAAAGGCTTCTTGGGAAAGAAGCTGTTTGGTCAGCTCTAATGAGGTCAAGCCAGCCTTGGCTTCCCCTGGAATTTCCTCCTGCAGCCCCAGCAGAGCTCCCCAGCCTTTGCCTGGAGCTGCTCACAGGTGCTGGAGGTTCTTGTTTTCGGGCTGTAGGAAGTGGGGAGGTGTTGGGAAGGATGAAACAGGAAAGCCTTATAAATATGACTGTTTAGACTTTGAGAATATGGAACATAGAAGTGAAATAGAATTGAAAGCAAGTTTCCATGTCTCAGATGCCGAGCCTCTGTTACTGAACAACAGAAGAACAATGGTGTGGCCAGCTGAAGGTAATCCCCTTTGGATTAAACAATGCCCTTCTCCTCACCAAGAGCCCAAGGGTCAGAGCAGACCCTGCCAGCTTGGCAAGAGGGGCCCAAAGAGTAGTTTTTAGGGTTTAAAATATAACACAGTATGGTAATGTAGTGATTCTTATAGGCTATATGTAAATGCTATAGGATTTGTATATTGTACTACATTGGTTAGTGTAAATTAGAATATCCAGTATAGAAGATTTAATGCATTGTAACAGGAACTTCACTCTTTTACTTTTCCCTCTTGCTCTTACTCTTTTCACTCTGTCTGTGGGTCCTGCTCCGAGCTGTGACTGGCAGCTCTCAGCAGGGCCCCTGTACCCACTGTGCCCTATGGAATAAACTGCATGCTCCAAGATCAGCCCTGACCCCAGAGATCTCTCCTCTCCGTCTGTCCCATCACTGACCATCCACATTGCCACAGGGAGGAAGCAGCATTCCCACAATCCCTGCCCCATCCCCAGCTGGCTGGGATTTATCACCCACCTGCCTCACGTGGCTGGGAATGCTTTCCTGGAGGAGGCAGCTGGCAGACAGCTCTGAAATAGGGCACAGAGAGGAGCAGCAGGGCAGAGATGGCACAGGCCCCACTGCCAGTCAGGGCTTCACACACAGAACCTGCACGCTCTGGTCCAAGGGGGATGTTCAACCCTTTCCAGCAATTTCTGCAGGGAAATTGATAATTTGCTTTTTCTTCCAGCAAATTCTCCAGAGGCATCCTGATACCCCCAAATCCAAGCCACTCTCACATCCCTGTTGAGCTGCTCATTTTTCGCAATCCCATTTTCCCCTTTCTCCCTCACTGCTTGCAGGCAGGGTTTTTTTCCCAAGTCTTGAATTTGCAACCCACACCTTTATCCTTGGGGTTTAACAACCTGCACAGCCCAAGGTTCTGTTCAGAGTCAGTAGGAGACAAATTAGTCTAATGGGAATGATGTCTGTGGGTGTGACAGGATTTATGGCGCTGAGACAGTGACCAGACCATGCAGCACGTCCCCACAGGGTCACAGGAGATCCCTGCAGGCAGCAGAGTATTCCCAGGGAGGCAAACACCTGAGATGAATTTCCAGGAAGGAGGGAGGGAAGACACAGAGAAGCCAAGAATCAGGCATGGAATGAGAAAATGAGGAGGCAGCACCGTGGTCTGAGCTGCAAGGCAGCCCTGACACGCTCCAGGTTACAGAAACCTCTGCTGGAGCCAAGGCCCAAAAAATGCCCAAATCTCATCTCTCCCCAGGAAACAGGCTCAGAAAAAACAGTGGCACACATTTTAGCAGCAAGAGAGTCCTGAGCCAGGCCTGTTCACTGCCCTGAGCCCCAGTGCAGGTGCTGGCAGCCCTGGCAAGCCCCGGGGAAGGGATGATGCCACTCCCAGACATGCACGGACTGGGAGGCCAAGTTTTGCTGTTTATTGACTTATAAAGCAAGAACTGAAAGTAGGTCAGAAGGCAGGACACCCCAAAGGTGGAGAGAACCATCCTCCAGTCCCTCCTTGCAGGAGGGTTCTGCCTGATGCCTCTGATTGATGGTTCTGCATGAGCAGAGCTGATTTTTTAATGAAAAACCAGAAATTGTTTGAGCCCCAGGCTGCAAGGTTCTCCCCGAGGCAATGCAGCACTCAGGAAAAAAAAGGAAGATGTTCACACCCCACTTCCTGGGGGCGTCAGGCAGAGGCATGGAACCAACCCTGCATCAAAACTGAATCAAAAATCAACCCCATGTGCAGCAAAGCAGAGATTATAGC
Source organism: Leptocoma aspasia (assembly GCA_013399835.1). Lineage (NCBI taxonomy): Eukaryota > Metazoa > Chordata > Aves > Passeriformes > Nectariniidae > Leptocoma > Leptocoma aspasia. Next base: position 55,017 of record VXAX01000180.1, on the reverse strand, counting down.
ACCAGATCCAGCCCAGCACTCACAGCTTTAAGCTATTCTTCCTGAGTGTCCTACATAACAAACCCAAACAAATTAAGGAATGAGTAATGAAAAGGTAGGAGGTGGCAAGGCTTGTTTTGGTTCAGGAAAGGATTCCCATCCCTTGCTTGGAATCTAAATTAGATTCAATTTAGATTAGAGTGAGGCAAGGCCAAATTCCCCTGATGAATGAGTTGCTGCAGTAAATCACTCTGATTTTGCAGCCATTCTTCAACAAATATGTTTTTCTTTTTTCTTCCTCTCCTTTTGTTTCTGATCCTGTCAGCCCATGCCATGGCCCTGTTCCTCTGGGTTGGGATATCCCTTTTTATCTCTCTCAGAAAGGGAAGAACTAATTTGTTGTCTGGTAGGGATAGAAGGTGTTCTCGGCCTGATAAGTGGATTATCTCCCTAAACAAGCCCTGTAATGCAACAAACCCCACACAGTCACAAAACCAAAGGAATCCATCACAACCAGGGATGTGACATCCAAAAGTGAAAGCTCCCTCTCCTGCACAGCACACTACCCAGTGCCACAGCCAGGCTTTTGCTGGAGCAAAAACCCAGGCAGAATGCACAAAATTAAATCCATATTCAGGCTTGTCGTGGTTGCAAATGTATCTCTGAACTCACAGCAGCATTTGTAGGGTCACAGCACCTGCATGTGATTTCTCTTCCAGCTGAAAAGTGTTAAACAGCCTAGAAATTGAAGAAGAGAAATTATGTCAGGAGTGCAGCATGAGAACACCCCCAAAAAAGATGGGAATTGGGGAAATGGAGTCAGTGACCCCCAGGAACTGCTCAGCCTTTATCCATTTGCTGCAGCCCAAGCTTGGGGTTTTTACTCTGCTGACACCCTGCACCCCAGAGATTATCACTGGAGATGATATCAGTGATATCAGCTACCAGATCCAGCCCCTCTCAGGAGGAACCAACAAGGTGTAGCAACTTAAAATAGAAACTGGACTGAAACTCTTCAGCCTCTGACTCAGCCCCAGAGGAAGCCAAGCTGGTGTAAATCACGTGCTGATCCAGGACCTTGGACCTGACAGACCTTCAGGTGCTGCAGAAAAGGGACTCATTCATTTCAGCTATTGCTGTGGTCCGTGCAGTGACAAAGGACTCTTGACAATAGTATCAGAAGGTTAAATATGATTTATTAACATGACTCCATGATACAAAGGATTTGGGCCATTTTCTGTGACGTCTGGAGCATTGAAGCTGCTGCTTCCAGCTCTGTACAAGGAATGCCAGAATAGCTCACACAATCAGAGATAACAACTTTTCACCTCATAGGCTGAAAGGAAGAAAAACCCCCATCTCCTATATCAGGAGACAGGCAGAGAAACCTCTGTCCTTGAAACACAGCTCAGAGATTTGTTTATAATACTTTATACAGAGTAAAAGATGCTTTCTCACGGGAAGAATTTTTCTGCAGGCCTGCATGCAAGGAAACTTATGTCCAGACAGCATCAGGGTTGCCAGGAACTGATTTCCAGCTTGTTCTCCCTGGCTGGTAGGGTTTGTGTGAACACAAAGGCTGCTGCTGACACATCCTGCAGGAGGCTGGAGAGCTGGAAAGCTCCTGGCTCCTAATTTGAAGCCACAATCAAGTGCCTGAGGTAGCTGAGATGATTCGGCTTAAGCCAGGGACTTCTCCAGGGATAATCTCCCTCTCTGATGGATCAGAATGAAAGTGCTTTATTTCACTGGCCCAGCTTCCTTTGGAGCCATCCTAATTTCTGCCTCTTCCTCAGAGCAGGCAGTTTCACAAAGGGCAGCTGCAGAAACACAGAGCTTTCATTTTTAGTGCATACCTTGTGCTTAAACACGCTCCCTTAGGCAGAACCAGCCCATTCATCATCCTGATGAGAAGAAATACCCAGAATTACTTCTCAGAGTACAAGACAATTGCCACAGGACTGGTAATTTATTAAGCCCGATTTTCTTTATGATGTAATTTTCCTTTTCTGAACTTTGCAAATCGGTTTCACTGCTGTGTTCCAGCCTTTGTTTCCTGCTAGCATTGCAAATAATTCCTCCTTTCTGCTGGTTGGTTTCACATGGTGGTAAAATTATGCTCATTTTGTAGTATCACTTCAGTAACTGAATAAAATCCTTCAGGGTGATACTGCAAGACAGCAATATCTGAATGCCATGCTGATTTTGTGCAATAACCTGATAAAACCAGACATTGTTCCAAGGAGCTGTTCTCTTGAATGGATGCCCAGAAACTTCTGAAATTATTAATTTTAAAACATATTACATTAAAGAGTCATCTGCTTCCAAAGGATGCAGCAGCCTAAACTCCTACATGTTGGGAAGCTAGTGCCAAGTAGTGTAAATTTTCAGGGTTCTAAAGCAGCTAAATTGAAAGTATTATTCTGTGCACATGAAATATCAAAGTATCTGGCTTCCCTTTCAAGGAGAAGAACACTACCTCATGCATTTTAACTTGCTGTGATTACAGTTTTCATAGGAGAGAGGAATAATAATAATAATAATAATAATACATATTTTGGATCTTTTTTAGTCATCCCACCGCACTCTCTGTGCTGCTCTGCAATTTCAAACCATCACAAGGAGCTGAAGATGGAGTTCATTATTGCTGACAAGCACATGATTCATGTCCAATAAATCCCTGGGTCAGGAACTGAGCTGTGCACGTCCCCAGAATTCAATGGATGTTGGCACCAAGGGTGAAAACTCAAACACTGCAACCCTCATGACACAAGAGCTCGCTCAGAATTAACCATGGGCACAGCTGTTTCCATGGCTTTTAGGGCACTTTGTGGAATCAGGATCCCAAAACNAACTTCAAGATAAGAAAAGAATAAACAATAGACCAAAGACAGAGAAAATCCAGAGTCCTGCTCGTTTTTCACCCTTTGCCAAAGAACTCACAAGGGAACATCCCCCAAAGGGCCCTGGGGGTAGGTTCCCTCTCGTGTTGGGGGCTCAAAACCCCACACGCTGCACATTCAGAATTTTCTGAGCTCAGCTGCTTCTGAAGGGGAACAAGCTCATCCACACAGACCCCACTGTCACATATTTGATCCAATCCCATATTTCCCACTCATCCCAAATGCCTGCCTGCCTCATTAGCAGAGAGGGCAAGCTCCAGAGGCAGGCTGGGAGCCAGACAGTTTATCATTTGCATTTCAGCACTGCTTTCACATTTGCAGAGTGCTGTGCAAACAGCAATTCCTGCCGGGAGGCTGTGGGGCTGCACAACCGCGGCACGGCTGCTGGGACCCTGCTGCTCCCAGACCCCAAATCAGACCCCAGTGACACACCCAGCACCCTCACACTGCCCTGGGAAGGGTCTGTGTTGTAGCTGAGTTTAGGAACAGCAAAGGGAGGTGACATAGACTCCATGATTCCGAAGGCATAAAGGCATTTATTAATAGAAAATCACACTCTTATAGTAAGGATTGTGAACCTAAGACCTGATTGGTCTTTAGGAGACTCCTCCTGCACTATTGGTCAAACAGGGAACAACTCCTTCTTGTAAACATCCCTCACAACACCAGGTGCAAGGGGTAAGATAATAATTGATTTAATCCTTTTCTCTAAGTTTCCCAGGCTGAGCCTGGGAGAAATGATCTCTGTTCTTTCAAAGACTGAACTGAGAATTTCCACAGGTCTGCACTCAGAATCTCTCAATAGTCATCCAAACTGGCATCCTGTGCTTGTGCTGCACGGGAGCTCTGCAGGCCAGCAGCAAGGGAAGCACAGCAGAGCTCACCTGACAGGATAACTCAGTTACCCCCTGTGGATATTGTCACTCTCTGGTGACAGAGAGACACAGCTTCTCCCAAGCTCGGCCTGGGAAACTGAGAGACAAGAATTAAAGCAATTATTGTTTTATCCCCTGCACCTGGTGGTGTGAGGGATGTTTACAAGAAGTTGTTGTTCCCTGCTTGACCAACAGTGCAAGAGAAGTCTCCTAAAGACCAATCAGGTCTTGGGTTCACTATGCTCTCTATAAGAGTGTGATTTTCTATTAATAAATGCTTTTATGCCTTCTGAATCATAAAGTCAATATATGGTCTTTGTCAGACCCCTATAACACTCATGGAACAACCCCCTGCTTTTTCCACGTTTTCCCAGGGTCATCAAGAACACAAACATCTCCTGCACCTCACAGCCCTTCTCCTTTTTAAGCTGAGAGCATCTCCTGTAATTTGGTTCTCTTTTGACTCCTCTCTTCCACCTCCAAAGCCATGGAGCACCTGGTGTTTGTCCCAGGGGAGGAACAGCCTCCTGCACACTGGGACCCACTGGGGTCAGACCCACCACCAAAAGGACTCTCTTTGTTTTCCCTCTTGTCAGAAGCCTTAAGCTGAAGGAGGGCAGGTTTAGATTGGATATTCAGAAGAAATTCCTCCCTGTGAGTGTGGCACAGGGTGCCCAGAGAAGCTGTGGCTGCCCCATCCCTGGAAGGGTCCAAGGCCAGGTTGGAGCAGCTTGGAATAGTGGAAGGGAGTGGGATGAGATTATTTTTAAGGTTCCTTGCATCCCAAACCAGCCTGGGAATCTATTTTGGCTCACAGCTGCCAACAGAGTCACTTACTCATCACAAAACCTCACACACGAGATGGATTTGGTGACACACAGGGAGCCTTTCATTCATCCTTAGCTTTTCCACAAATCATCTCAGCCCAGATGCATTCAAAATATTTGACTCTTGGAGCAAAACTTGACGGGATTTGCCAGATCCTCTTTCAGTAAAAGTCAGCATTAACTGCAAGTATTTCTGCAGCAAATCAGTGTGACCAGCACAAGCTCAATTCCCAGAAAAATGTGTTCCCAGTGTCAGGAAAATTAACCCACCAACACCAGAACTTTATGTCTAAAAAGGAGACAGAGCAGTCCTGGAACATTATTCCAATAGAGGGAGAGGCCATGGGCCATTCCCCTGGGGTCGCTCCAATTTTTGGAGGATGCAGCCTTCTTTTTATCCCAGTTTCCTCCTTTTGATCCCAATTTCCTCCTTTTTATCCCAATTTCCCCCTTTTTATCCCAATTTCCCAGCCACATTTCCCTCTCTCTTTCCCCATGGCCTGAGGTACTTGAGAGGCACAGACTGATACCTGAGATTCCCTTCCAATGTATAAACCTCCCTTTTCATTTTTAATTCTTATGGAATTTTTAGGGTTTTTTCCCCATTGTTTCTTCCATCTTTCAATATCCAATTTCATTTCTCAGCAAACCTACAGTTTGTTTGTAAAGGCAAATATCTTTATTTCCATTCAACAATCAGTGGAACCCTTCCCATTGTTTCTTTTCTCTCTCAGTGCTGGTTTGATCTCCCAGCAGACCCACAGTTAGTTTGTAAAGACAAACCCCTCATTCCTCTCACCAGGAAGCCCAAGGAGCACTCATGCTCCTGTCTGGGGCTGGCTCAGACATATCTGAACACAAAAACCAAATCAAAGCTCATTTCAATACTGAAACAACGTCATCTGGGCTCATCCCTATGCATTTGCTCCTCAGGACAGGAGTCTGCCTGCCCTGAGAGCAGCTCCATCATCTGGAGAGTTCTCCCTTTATGCAGGCAGAGGACAGGATGTCTCCACGGGGTGATTATCATCTCCTCTCTGCCTGCCACGCTCAGGAGCTGCTGGCTGGAGGTGCTGCTTTCCTCCTCTTTGCTACAAGACAAGCTGAGTGGTGAGTGCAGAGTGAGCTGCATCCCTCCCAGGCAGTTCTGCACTCGTGGTTTGCAGCTCTTCAGCAAATGAAGCAGGCAAGGGGCACACAGAAATGGGGCAAGGAGGAGAGTCAGGGCTCATCCTTGCACTGGGAGCCTCCTGCTGAGGGTCACACATGGAGAGGACACAATTCTCCACCACATTTCCTGCCTCTGCCTCTCCAGGACCCCTTTCTCTATCTGCAGAGTGGAGATGATGCTCCCAACCTCCTCTGTGTTACAAGAACATATTATAAGTTTTTCTGTGTGCAAACTTGCAGAAAAATTCTTTTTATGGGAAAGTATTTTTTATTGTTTTCTTTATTCTTATGAGTTTTTTATAAACAAAATTTCTGTGTTGTTTTTCAGAAACGTTTTTAAATTCCTCTCTCTGTTTCTTAGCAATGGGAGATATGAGTTTTATTTCAACTTATGAGGTGAAAGACTTATCTTGTTGATACTGTAAGCATTCTAAACTTCTTGTACAGGGTAGTGAAGAAGAAAACTTCTGAACTCTGTACCTAGGCACATTATAGCTCAAATCCTTTTATTATAGAGTCATTTTAATAAATAATATTTAACCTTCTGGAATTATTGTCCAGAGTCCTTTGTCAATAAACAAACCACAGCAGTAAGTGGTGACCCCTCCGTGGCATACCTCTGCCAATTCCCCTTTGATTTACTGATGAAAAGAACCCCAATCCTAACACAGATGTTACTTCTCACTCACTAAGGGCATTTTAAAATGCTTTTTTTTAACCATAATAATAAAAAACCTGTGGCCTTCCCCTAGCTGAGCACAGTAAAAACAGATCCCACAGACGTGATGTGTAAACCAAGGCTGCAGGGAGAAAATCTAAACCCAGCTAACATTTCTAGTTAACATTTCAGGGCTGCTCAACACAAAATGCTTCCCTAAAACAAGGCTAGGAAACACTGAGGCACATACTGCAGCTAAAAATTTTGCATTCTTTGTGGGTAGAAGAGCTTTACAAAACATGATCCACGCTATCCTGAGCCACTTCCAAAGGCAGGCAGACTGAAAATCAGGGAATTCATTGCTAGCTAAGCCCCAGGCCTGCAGCTTGATGTGTTTCTTACTCAACTGACTTTATTCCAGTGCATGGAGTAGGTGGTTGGACAGGTTCTCAGCAGCACTTAAACAATACCCAGTGTAAATCCCAGTCCAGGGCACTTTCCCAGGAGGAAAGGAGGGGAAAGGTGAGGTTGGATTTTCCTGCAGCATGAGGGGCCTCAGGACTGAAAGTGGGAAAACTGAAAGTGAAAACTGCCCAGGGATGGGGCCAGTTCAGGCTGGCACTGCTGGGCAGAGCTGGGAGGCTCTTCCTCTCCTCACAGCCACGGGCAGCCCCTGGCTGGGACACCTTTGTCACCTTCCTGGGCCTGGGAGGGAGCTGGCACTCCAGGGGATGGCATTCCAAGGCAATGGCAGCGTTGATCCCTTCAGCTCTGCCTGCAGGGACCCACAGCACCCAAATCCTCCAGGAGCTGCTCCATGGTGATTCCTGCACCCTGGCACAAGTTACAGAATCACAGAATCATCAGGCAAGGAGGAGAGTCAGGGCTCATCCTTGCACTGGGAGCCTCCTGCTGAGGGTCACACATGGAGAGGACACAATTCTCCACCACATTTCCTGCCTGGTGTGTTGCAAGAACATATTAGAAGTTTCTCTGCATGCAGGCCTGCAGGAAAATTTTCCCATGGGAGAGCATCTTTTACTGTCTTTTTACTCTGTATAAGTTTCTGTAAACAAAATCTCTGGTTTGTGATTCAAGGACATTTTTGGATTTCTCTGCCTGTCTCCTGATAGTGGGAGAAGGAGGTGAAGGACTGTTATCTCTCTGATATTGTAAGCATTCTGACATTCCTTGGACAAAGCTTGAGCAGGAGCTTCGGATGCTCCTTGCTGGGCAGATAATAACCCAAATCCTCTGACTATGGAGTCATTTAATAAATCATATTTAGCCTTCTGAAATTATTGTCAAGAGTCCTTTGTCAATGCACGGACCACAGCAATAGGGCTGCACAGGTCACTGCCTCTCCAGGACCCCTTTCTCTGTCTGCAGAGTGGAGATGATGCTCCCAACCTCCTGTGCCAATTCCTCTTTGATTTACTGATGGACAGAACCCCAATCCTAACACAGATGTTACTTCTCACTCACTAAGGGCATTTTAAAATGCTTTTGTTAAACCGCGATAATAAAAAAGTTGTAGAGCCCGGACAGAGTGTTTGGCCTTCCAGAGGCAGGGGAGGATTTTCCCTGGGATTTCTTACTCACTCTCATGGCACCAGCCCTTTCTCCACATCCTCATTTCACCTTTAGCTGTTCATGTCCCACCCCAGAGTGTGGCACCTGAGCGAGGCACTGGGGTAAAGGATGCTGTGGCACCTTTGGGTGCCCTGGCAGCCACCATGGAGATGTGCCCAGCCCCTCCACGGCTTTGACAAACATCAAAAAAGTTTTTCTTGACCCCAAGTATTTTCTGCAGGAGGCCAAGTGCAAGTGCAGGTAGGATTTCACACTGGGCTGTGCAACAAACCCATGTGATCCTCAAATTCCACAGGGAAAATGCTGTTTGCAAGCTCAGATCACAGCCCAGTTGTGCAACACCTTGAGCTATTTCAAGGCCATTTTCTCTGACCCCAGGAGCCTTCTCTGAATTTTGCTCAAGAGCACAAATGTGACCATTACAGTGATAATGTAGTTTCTAGAGGATAGAATTTCTAGAGTTTCTAGAGGTTGGGGTTTCAGGAGGAAGTACAAATGAAAAATAAAATACAGATTGTCTGAAATACCTTCTCAGAAGGTTTTCCTTCCTTTCCTTGGAAGCAGCCAACAGAATTCCACTGTGATGATAATGCATGGAAGTGAGAAAAATAAAATAAAAAATAAGAAAGTGGAAGGAAAGGGGGAAACAGCCTTCTCTTGAAATGCTTCCATAGATGCTTTCCAAGCTGCCTGCTCCGGGAGCAGCTCCACAGAATCCACACACTTCTCTGGGAATGCAAACCCACAAAAATAGCTTTAAACCAGCCTTTCCTAAACGTGGCTTCCTCTGAGCCCCTGAAACCCACACTTCTCAACACCCTTTTCAACTCCTGCCATTTTAGCTTTGCTTCCTGCTGCAAACCTGGCAGTGCCAGGGCTGGGGGTGGCAGAGGTGGGGCTGTGCAGAGGCTGGGGGTGACAGAGGTGGGGCAGTGCAGAGGGGGTGACAGAGGTGGGGCAGTGCAGAGGGGGTGACAGAGGTGGGGCAGTGCAGAGGGGGTGACAGAGGTGGGGCAGTGCAGAGGGGGTGACAGAGGTGGGGCAGTGCAGAGGGGGTGACAGAGGTGGGGCAGTGCAGAGGGGGTGACAGAGGTGGGGCAGTGCAGAGGGGGTGACAGAGGTGGGGCAGTGCAGAGGGGGTGACAGAGGTGGGGCAGTGCAGAGGGGGTGACAGAGGTGGGGCAGTGCAGAGGGGGTGACAGAGGTGGGGCAGTGCAGAGGGGGTGACAGAGGTGGGGCAGTGCAGAGGGGGTGACAGAGGTGGGGCAGTGCAGAGGGGGTGACAGAGGTGGGGCAGTGCAGAGGGGGTGACAGAGGTGGGGCAGTGCAGAGGGGGTGACAGAGGTGGGGCAGTGCAGAGGGGGTGACAGAGGTGGGGCAGTGCAGAGGGGGTGACAGAGGTGGGGCAGTGCAGAGGGGGTGACAGAGGTGGGGCAGTGCAGAGGGGGTGACAGAGGTGGGGCAGTGCAGAGGGGGTGACAGAGGTGGGGCAGTGCAGAGGGGGTGACAGAGGTGGGGCAGTGCAGAGGGGGTGACAGAGGTGGGGCAGTGCCAGGGCTAGCAGCTCCTGAGAGCCACGAGCCACCCCTGGGCCAGTCCCAGCCTCTGCAAGCCGTGACTAAAGCCCTGCCTGGCTCTGCCAGCAGCTGTTGCAAGCTGTGAGCCAGGATTTTGGCATTCCCAGCTGAAACCCCGGGCACCTGTGCCCTGCCAAAGTGACAAGTTCAGCGGGGTGACACAGGGGACGGGGCTGGGGTGACCCACATCCAACTGAGTCAGGTTTAATCCCTTTCCAGGTCATGCAGCTGGTAAACATCTGGCTGTGGCACCTCAGCCACCTTCCAGGGGGGAATTACCCGGCCAGGCTTGTCCTGCTGAAGCAGCTGGTGATTGTTTGTGCAGCCACATTGCTGCACTGACCTGCTTTCCATCAAAAAAACCACCCTCAAAAAGCCACAGAACTGAGATTTCCTAAGCAAATCTTTGCCAAATAATGTTTGGTTTGGTTCAATTGTTTTGGCAAGTGTTTGTGCAGCCACATTGCTGCACTGGCCCACTTTCCACCACAAAAACACTCCCAAAAAGCCACAGAACTGAGATATCCTAAGGAAATTTTGCCAAGTAACTCTCAGTTTGGTTCAATTGTTTTGTCAATTGTTCTGGCAATTGTTTGTGCAGCCACATTGCTGCACTGACTTGCTTCCCACCACAAAAACAACCCCAAAAAGCCACAGAACTGAGATTTCCTAAACAAATTTTTGCCAAATAACGCTCAGTTTGTTTTCACGTGAAATTAGGAAGGAATTCTTGCCCACTCAAAGTGATTTTTGGTGAAAAATCAGTGTGGCTCTCCCAGAGTGTGGATATGGACAATGTGCTGACCACTGACTGCTGTTTCCAGACAGCAGCAGGGGTTTGGAGCAGCCTGGGACAGGGGAGGTGCCCCTGCACATGGCAGGGCTGGGGTGGGATCAGCTTTGAGGTCCCTTTAACCCCGAGGATTCCAGGATCCCGTGATGCTGTGATGGCTCAGGACACATCACACATACCAGGGCTTTTACAAGCCTGCCCACTTCCTCCCCTGGATTTGCAGAGGTGCTTTGGGGTCAACACACCCCTGAAAAAACCTCATTTTCTCTTCTTGTGTGTCCAGCTTCAGCTGCACAGAAGCCCAAACTCACATCCCTCTTTTAACCAGCCCATTCTCCTGATTGCATCCCAAGGAATTCCTGCCCCTCTCCAGGCTGTGATGCCTGTCAGGAATGGGGCAGGAGCAGCAGATTCTGACTGCAAACCACAGGCTGGCTCTGTGAGTTCCTTATTCTGCAGAGCAGATAATATTTTATACAAATAGGTCTCAATTCCAGTGAATAAATGCGAGATATAATAATGCAGAAGGGCCACATTATTGTTTTTTTCACCTGAGAATGATCAAAGCAGCAAGACAGCAGCTGTTTGAAAGACTGGAATTTACAAATCCCTATAAATCATGAAATGTTGGGAATATCACCGTGTTTAAAGAAAGAAATTCTTTCTTCTTTGTTTTTGCACTAATTTCCAGGCCTGGCTGTTCCTGACAGCCCCAGGAAGATACAAGGAGGAAAATCAATTTTCTTTACTGGTTTTTAAAGCAATATGAATCCAGTAATGGTTCATATTTAGGAGCATGAGGAAGCAGGAAGATAAAATATTAAGAAGAGTGAAATAGTCCTGGATGCCATGACTTGCTTGTGATTTGTTATTCTTCCTCACAGACAGAAAACATCGACAGAAAATTGATTCTCGGTGATAGTCCCTCTAAAAAGAAATGTGCAAATTCTGATTTTTGAACTCTCTTTGGGCAGGCAGCAGCGAGCTCAGCACACCCTGATCTATAAATTAAAGGCAGCCATGGCTTTTTGATGGCTCACATGAAAATATTTGTAATGAGCAGCTTTCCACGTCAAAAAAGTGGAAATATTGCTGTAGAAACCCAAAAACCCTCAGCAAACAAGAGCTAGAGATGAAAAACCAGTAATTTTCCTCAGGATTCACCAGCTCTTCTTCAGGTGATGGGAAGAAATAAAGGATATGTGGAAATATATAGACACAAAATGCTGAATTCCACCTGTGCCAGCTCTTTGTGGGTGTTCAGAACCCACCTCAGCTTCAAAAGGCCAAATCCTTCTGGAAAATCAAAACCTTGCCCCGAAATGACCTAAAGTTGTGGTGGCTGTGCCAGGTCTGCAGGGACACCAAGTCATCATGGCATTTATAATGAGGTTATAACATAATTTAGCATTTAAAATGCCAGCCTAAAAGCTGGGAGTGAAACCCTTTGCTCCTCAGCATTTCCTACTCATCTTTGATTAACAAGAACGGGGAAATTAGGAGAGAAAAAAGCAGAGAAATTCAGGTTTTCATGAGCATCATGTGAATGCTCAGACAAGGAGTGGTTTACAGGCAATGCCCAAATTACCACTGTCCCAATACCACTTAAGCTTTGTCTTAATTTGGCTCCTGGGAGGTTTTTACAGGTGCTTGGCTCATTACTTGTGGCCTCTGAATTACGGTTTAATATCTTTGGGTTAAATCAAGGAGAAAACCAGGGAAGATTTAGCACTGGGCATTTAGAGGGAAGGGAGGTTTCTGCTCTCCACTGAGCAGAAAAACAAGGAACCCTCAGGACTTCTCTCCTGGGTAGTGGATGGACCCAGAATAAATTCTCAGTCCCTTCCACTTGTCTGACTCTGGAGAGTTCAGGGTGGGTTTTACCCTTGCCCTTGAGGGAGGGAAAACAAAGCAACAAACCCCAAACGAAACCAAACAAATCCTTTCTCTGCAGAATCACAGAAGCCCAGCATGGTTTGGGTTGGAAGGAACCTTAAATCCCATCCAGTGCAGGGACACCTTCCACTGTCCCAGCGTGCTCCAGCCTGGCCTTGGACACTGCCAGGGATCCAGGGGCAGCCACAGCTGCTCTGGGCACCCTCCCAGGGAAGAATTCCTTCCCAATATCCCATCTAAACCTTCTCCCTGTCAGTTTGAAGCCACTCCCCCTTGTCCTGTCACTCCAGACCATTGCAGAAATTCTCTTGCTGGCTCACTTCATGCACTGGAAGGTCACAATGAGGTCACCCTGGTATCTTCTCCAGAAAGGCTGAATAATCCTCATTTTCTCATCATCCTTGAGCCTCCTCTGGCCTCGCTGCCACAGCTGCACGTCCCTGCCGTGCTGGGCCAGCACTGCAGGGGAGGTGACAGGGTTGTGCCGGGACACCAAGGCAGATTCGGGCTCATTTCTGGGGAATTTGGGGAATTTTTCAGGAATTTTTCCGGAATTTTTCAGGAATTAGCGAGGGGATCGCTGAGCGCAGAGAGTCGTGCGCCCTCTCCCGGCCCGTCCGGGAAGTGCAGCCAGCGCGCACCACCCCCGCGAAAAGCAAAATTAAGGAAACTTAAACGAACTTGAGCAAATTTAAACAAACTTTAGCAAAATTTGGCATCGATTTACCGCCCTCTCTGCGGCTTCAGGTCCTTCCACCGCTCATGTTCGTCCTGCTTCATCCGAGACACGTAAACAACACAGCAAAGCTCAGCAGGCAGAGGCAGAGCATTCGCCTTACACCAAAATGCTTTACAAACATTCACACTTTTATTTCGAAGCCTAACGGAACCTAATCTGAGCACTGGGATCAGCCTTATGAATTAAGAAATGTGGCCTCCCTGTGCTAAATAACATCCAAATATTCTCCTGGCTGTCTTTTTTCACAGGATCCAAATAGGTCTTAATTCCAGTGAATAAATGTGACATATAATAATGCAGAAGACATATAAAATAATGCATTATTTTTCTAGATGGATCTTTAGGAACAAGCACAATTCTTCCCCCTCGGCAGGGCCCAGCTGTGACTATTGTGACACACCAGGAGCACACGTGACAGTCCCAGCTCTCAGGTATGTTCCTCTCAGGACATGCCACGTCTTGCCAAGCCAGGGCACGGGGCAGGATTTGGTTTTGGAGCAGCCCTTGCCCAGAAATTCTGCCCAGGTTCACATCTGGGTTCTCTTCCTGGGACCTTTTCAACACAGCCAAGTGACAAAACATAAATTTTGTCATGACAAGTGACGCCAGCTAACAAGGCAGATCCCAGCTGCCCAACCACCTTATGCTGGCTCATGAAAAACAAGAAATTTGTCTCCTTTACAGTGCTGTTCATCCTTGCTTTGTAACTCGCAGGAAAAAAAAGCTGTTCAGCTGACAGACTCAATGGAATTTTGGCCGCAGAACTTTAACATCAAGTTTGCCCTTTGAACTTGGCAGCTCCACACCGGTGGTTTGCCAGCAGCAAATCCTCTGTAAATCCTGAGCCACGGAGCTGTCCTCAGAGACTTTCCCAGCTCAGCACATCCTTCAGCAGGCAGATGTGTCAGGGTAAACACCCCGTGTGCTCAGGGTTACCCGGTGCTTTGTTGCCAAACACTTCCCTCATTTGCATTTCTAACATTCGTCCCCAGGCAAAAGCCATCACGGTTTACAGAAGGTAAGTGCAAAAACTGCCCAAATGACCCAGACAAACGTCCTGAATAGCAAACCATTGCTAAAAAGCACACGGTGCTGTGAATTGTAGGATGCACATCCTTGTTTTCCATCTAGCACTGGGTTGGAGACCTCAGTGCCCAGTTAAAACCTGGAAAAGCGTGAAATGTGCTGGGTTTCACATTTTGCAGCCCACTGCTTTTACCCACAGACCTGATGTCATGCGAGCACATTCCTGGAAGGCATTTCCCCATCTCCAAGGCCATTTCCCATCTCATACCCCCCAAATTCCAGCCTAAGCAGTCCAGCTGGATGTCAAATATGCTGACATTTCCTCTCCATCACCTGCTCTGGATTTTTCCCAGAACAGAGAGGAGGATCTCAGTGCTGGGTATCACACAACACACATTCCCTGGATACATCCCTGCCCTTGCTCACACTGGGAGCCCTCCAGCACTCACAGATGTAGAGAAAGGTTGATATTCCAGGACAAAACCCAGCTCTGAGTACATGAAGCAGCAGAAACTGAACACGAAACCTTTCCAGCCCCACTCCAGCACCTTGCACAACGTTCCAGGGTTAAAGAATGCCATGGAAAAAGACCAACACACATAAACTGTGAAGTGGGAGCAGCTTAAGGAAGTCTGATACTCAAATTCCTGTGAACTTGATGTGAGTATAAATTATTCCTGCTTTTGCTGCAGGCATAGATGATGTCCTTTGGATTTTCCCCTCTGCTAAGAGCATCTATCCATGATTTGATAAAGTCAGCATTGATTATCTTCATTAATGTGTCTTATCTCTGACCACAATTTGAGTCATTTACTGGTGGCACCACACAGTATCTCCAGTGGATTTAAAGTTTATGGATTACACAGAATTAAAGACTATGTATAATAGCAAAGAGTAAAGGTTATAATATTAAAGACCAAATGCTGTTGATCAGCAAGGTCAGATGGATGACAGAAAAGTCTTTCCCCAAATAATGTTAAACTACAGAAGTTTAAACTACATTCCCCTTTTCACTCAGCTTTTCATCAGTTCAGTCTCAGAGGTGAAGAAGCAGCTTTACTCCTAAGTGATGAGACCAGCCAGGTACCAAAAGTGTCACAAATCTCATTATCACTCCTACCTGGAAGCTGGCAATTGGTGCAGGACAAACCAAGAACTGTTCAGGTAAGTGCCCTGCTGGAAAAGCACCAGGAAGTTCACTTCTCCCAGCTCAGCATGAAGGTGGAAAACACATGAAATACAAGGCAAGGATTAAGAGTGAAGTCCAAGCTGTGAAGCTTCAAAGAGCACCACTGCACTGAATCCCTGCTAGCACCCAAACGAGGCAGGGATTCAACTTTGAGGGGCCTCAGGCAAAGAGAACATCACCTGGGCAGGTGAGGCAAAATGTGCAGAGCCCTCCTTTAGCCCAGAACAGCTGGGATCCCAAGGGGAGCCCGGAGCTGGAAAGTCTCTGGAGGAAACTCCTTGCTTCCAGCAAGATGAATAATACACCTGTTCCCTACTTGTGAGCAAACACTACAAAGGAATAATTAGAACCTATCTGACCTGAAACCCACATGCCCATTACTGTGGTATTTTTCCACCTACTCCAGGTGAAACAGAAGATGGGCTGGACCTGGAAGGGGAGGGGTGGAGTGGCAGCTCAGGATGCTGATTTATAAAGCAGCAGCAAGCAGAGCTCTTTCCCCACAGGCTTGGGACAGGGAGCTCGTCCTGCCTGAAGGATGCCGAGGTGGGAGCAGCATTCCAGCTAACGCCTGCTGGCCACAGGAGAGGGACCCACACCTCGGGGAGCTTCTGCACTCCAGGACTGCTCTGAGCCACCACAGTCCCCAGCTGGGCTTGGGCTTTTCATCCAGAGATTTTGGCTTTTGATCCAGAGGTTTTGGCTTGGCTGCTTCCCTCCATCAGGAAAGGAATAAACTCAGCAAGATGGTCAAGGTGGGTACAATGCCCAAGGAGCTGCCCCTTGTGTTTCCTCTTCAGTTTTATTTTGGGAATCTATACTGTAAGTACAGGCTAAGTTGAAAAACTGAATTAATACCAGACACTCTTGGGCATGAACAGCTTGGATTGGGAAGAATTCTTGGACTGGCTGAGCCAAAAATATGAGCCAAAATCTGAGATTTTATGAAACTCTGAAGGTTAAAGGTTAACAGAGGTCATGCTTACAAGTGAGCAATAGATTTTAGTAATTTCATCCATTTTCCATATTTTTCTCTTCCATCTGTTAAGTTCTTCCAGCAGAGAGCTGTTGCCTTTCTCTCCTGGTTTCTGTGCTCTATAGGGATTTGAAAAGCTGAACAGATTTTTTGGGTGGGAGAGTTAAAGAGAGGAGGAGGAGGAGGAGGAGGAGGAGGAGGAAGGTGAAGAGAAAAAATCCCAATAGATAAAACAGATTGTGAATCTTCAGCATGGCAGGAAAAAAAACAGAACTTATAACAGGCACGCCCTGTCCCTGGGATGTGCACCACCAAGCAAAATCAAGGGTTTAGGAATAATAATTCAGTCTTTAAAGGTCTCAACTGCTCAGCAGCTCTTTGCTTTCCCCTTCATCAGGAGACAATGTCAAGATTTAAATACTCCTTTAGTTACAGGACACTGAGGATAAGATCCAGTTTTGAGTTCAGACCAGTGTTAAATAATAAGATACCCCAAATATTATTGGTTTTTCTTGTTGTTTCCATTATTTGAGCTTTCTTTATGTTATGGAGAGATCTTCCCTCATTGCTGTGAGATCTCTCAGGAAGCCAAGCACTGGCAGAGCCCCTTTGTGCTTTGTCCCACCAGGGAACATCCAAGGGGGCTCCCCTGAACTTCTGGGGTTTAATCCATGAGGAAACCTCTGGAATGGGGTCACCCAATGGCTCTCCCAAGGCCTGGCATGTGGTTTCCAGGATAATTGGGAGCTGGAACGTTATGATTACGCAGCTGGTAAATCAGAGGCACGGGAGGGAAGTTTGCCCTGCACCCTGCAGAGTTAACCCAGGGTTTGGAAACAGCACAACTCCCGAGTTATCACTGAAAGCAAAACATTCCCTGAGGTGCAGCAGCCTCCCTGGGTCAACAGCTCCCTGTGCCCAATATTCCACTGGCAAAAACAAGTGAATTGTTGGCTAAATCCCTGCCAGTTCTGAGCTCTGTGTAAGCAGAAACAGAGCAGCTCCTCTTGGCTGTCATTCTGGTGTTTGCCTCCATTCTTCACTTCGATTCAGTGCAAATATTTATTTGTAAGTGTTAGTTGTAATTAAAATTTGAATCTTGAAGTTATGGATCTGAAAAGCTCCAGGAACAAGCAAGTTCTCAATGGATAATTTCCCCCTCTCCTTTCCTTTCATGAATATTTTGCTTTTCCATTGATCTCTTCTTGGAGCTGATAAATAAATTGATAATTATCATTACTGAGGTCCTGGACAGTATTTTCCTACACTTGTTTTAGATCACAGACTGCTGGAAGTGTTGCACATCCCTAAAGGAATCCCTGTAATTTGCACCTGATGAAGTCCTGACCACAATCACAGTAACACAAACTGGATGGATCTCTGGATAAGACAGGAAAAAACACCTTAAGTAGCCAGGAGAAAGGGACAGTAGAAATTTGTAAGTTGTCTAAAAAAGTAGATCTGCAAAATTTTGATTTTTTTGTGGTCTTTTACAGAAAAGGTCTGATGTTTACTCAGTTGAGATCTATGGGAGAAAAGATCTGCACAAAACAGAGATTGAAGATGAAGAGGAGAAGCACAAAGGCTTAAAAGGCAACAAGAAGAAAAAGAAGGCAGAAGAGCTTAAGAAAGAACTGGACCTGGTGAGTGCTGCTGAGCTTCCATTCCACATTCTGTGAAATCCAGGCAATGTCCTGCACTGACAATCCTGGCACAGGGAAGGATTTGCTTCCTCACACTCCTGGAGTGTGCCAGAAAAATGCTGTGCAAGATTAATACCTCAGATGAGAGGATAATTCTGGTATAATTAAGCCAGCAATGGTACAGAACATTATCTGCCCAAAAAGGAGCCATTCCCCAGGTGGAATCACTGCCAGCAGTATTTCCTGACAGCTTGCACAGCCAGCCAGGAATCAGAGGGAGAGGCAGAACCACGGCATTGTGCTCCAGGGATTCCAGAGCTGAGAGCATTTCTCAGCTTTAAACACAGGGGTTTGGTACCCAAACCAACTGCTCTGGCCTTCAAGAATCTGTGTTTTCCTCCTGGCTCCCCACTGACCTGCTGGCTGCTCTTGGAAATGTTGCTTCCTCTCCACACATTCCAGTTTCCCAATCTGAAACATGAGGGTAATTATGCTGACCTCTTTTTGGGATTGCTGTGAGAGCAGCTCAGAGGAGAGGCTATTTACGGGCTGGATGGCATTTCAAAG
Source organism: Leptocoma aspasia (assembly GCA_013399835.1). NCBI lineage: Eukaryota > Metazoa > Chordata > Aves > Passeriformes > Nectariniidae > Leptocoma > Leptocoma aspasia. The sequence goes on along the minus strand of VXAX01000180.1, from coordinate 36,606 downwards.
CTCAAAGAACACCAAAATAAGATATTGATTCCACGATTCTCTCATCCATTCACCCACCACGTTTCCAAGATCTGCCCAGCAGCAGGTAAATATTTCTCAGTGAGTGTTGTCTTTGCCACTGGGGGATGTAACTCCACTCCCGTGTTTCCAAAGAGAAACCAAAGCACAGACAGGAGAATTGACTCACCCAAGTACCCATGAATCACTCTGAGAAAACAATTGGGAGATCTCACAAATTCTTGGCTTCTAAATCCCGGTTCAGCACAAGATATAATTAGGCCAATGATACCACAGAGGTGTCACTGCAGGCCAAGGAGAAGAGCTTTGAGATTTCCCTCTCCCACACCCTTTTTAACTGTGCTTAGAACCTGTTGCCTCTTTCCACCAGACTGAGGAGGATAATTCACATTCCCTACCCTGGCAATCAAGGGCAGAGGTTGTCACACACACTGTGAGCCCTGCACCATGCAGACAGAAATGATTTATCCAAAAGAAGCACAGCACCTCGTGGCAAGCAGCAGAAACATGAGCACGCCACCCTGTTCTTGTGACAGATTTGCTGGAGGAGGGAGCTATTTACAAAAGCACTCTGCAAATCAAAAGGAAAAAAAAAATCATCTTCCAGTGGAAGATATTTTGCTTATCAATATGCAGATTTGTCTGATTAATGAAAGTGGGGTGTCATACAAGCAACTTCGTCCATGTTCCCAGATCCAGGCAGTTTGGAAATCAAAATTCAGCAGTCTGATGCTGTGCTCACTGTAATTTTCTGTCTCTCTTGGAATGCAGGATGACCACAGGCTCAGCGCCTCGGAGCTGGAGATGAAGTATGGTACCAGCATTGACAAAGTAAGTCCTTGGGGCTTCCTTAAGGGACTGCCTCAATCAGGCGCCTCTGGCCTCCCCAGAGCTCCCCAGGAGCAGGAATTTCATTGTTAGATGTGTGTGGGTGCCTGCATTGATGCTCCCAGTAAAGCTCAAACCAGCAAGCCAACGAGCCCTGTCCTGGATTTAAAGTGGAGTTTCTCTCGAGTCTGAAGAAGGCTGAGCTACTGTTTTGAAATCAAAAATGGGACCTCAGGGTTTTGCACCAGGACCTGATTTTTTCTAAAGCTGCTATCTGTTCTTTTGATTTCACCTCAGTTCACTTTTCACTGTAACAATTTCTAGCCAAAGACTGCATGGATTGAGCTGGTTTTGAAGGAAAATCTAGATTTGAGAAACTACACCTGAGTCCCTTTGACACCTGACATTTGAATATCAAAGCACTGAACGTGGCCAGAGCACAGACAAGAATTTCAAGAACCTCCTGAGCTACAAACACCTTGTGGAAATGCAGAAACAGCAGCAAAAGAATGTCAGTTTTCCCCTGGCTTTCCAAACACTTAGTCCAGGTATATTTGATTGATAACCAGTGGAATGGAGACTCCTGATGGACGTGGCCCCAAATTCATGCTGCAGGAGAAATAAGAGATAGCTGTTTCTCCATAGCAGATAATTAAAAGCAGCCTCTCTGAAATCAGGAGATTTGGAAATCAGAGTTGCAGCTGGTTTGTGACACAAACAACCTTTAAAGAAACAGCAGCACGTGAATTTTGTTCTGAGCTGGGGTAAAAATCTGTTTGTGATTTCATTGTAAGCGTGTCACCTCCTCCTGCAGGGTCTCTCGAGTGCAAGAGCAGCAGAGATTTTGGCTCGGGACGGCCCCAACGCGCTCACTCCTCCCAAAGCCACCCCCGAAATCGTGAAGTTCCTCAGGCAGATGATCGGGGGCTTCTCCATCCTCCTGTGGATCGGGGCTGGCTTCTCCTGGATCTCCTTTGGCATCCAGCTGTCACAGGGCACGGATTCAGCCTTTGACAACGTGAGTGGCTGAGTACCCACCCCGCCAGCCACGGTCCCGCCAGGGCTGGTGATTTAAATACTACAAAGTTACTCAGTAACTACAAGGAGGCCTCTTGTTCTCGCCGGGCTCTCCCGCTGCTGAGCACTTCTGATAAAAGCTCAAACACGGCGCACACCTCGTGCTTAAAGAGTGCCTGGGCAAAGGTTTTGTAGCCACGGGCGTAATCGCAATTCTTGAGAATTCTAAGAGCAGTAAAAAAGTCTAAAGACTTTAGACTCTGACTTCAGTCAGAGACTAAAGAGTCTCTGACTAATTCCCTTTTGAGTTATATTCCCTTTATTCCTTTGACAGTGTCTGACTATTCCCTTTTGAGTCTGATTTTTTTTTTTTTTTAAATTTGCTTGTTATACTCTAATTTGTTTGGGATTGTGTCAGTTTAGAGAAGGATTTTTAGATGGGAAAATCAGTCTCAAAAATCATTTTTTATACACACACAAAAAAAAGCTTTAATTGATCATTTGCAGACCAACACCCGCAAGTTCTTTTCTTAACCTGTCTTTTACCCTGGCCAACACCTCATTTTAAAACAACACAGAACTGATTTATTCTAGCAGAGGAATTGCTGAAAACTTGTCTTCAATTAACCAGATTATGTCTTTTATTGATCAGCTCTACCTCGGAGTAGTCCTGGCTTTGGTTGTCATCCTCACTGGCATCTTTGCTTATTATCAAGAAGCCAAAAGCACAAACATCATGGCCAGCTTCAGCAAGATGATCCCACAGGTGAGAACCACCAGTGCCCTTCAACTGAGGCAAAAATTCATCCCAATAATGCATGAGGGAAGCCCAGCAAGCCCAGCTTGGATTTATCTCTTGGCAAATGTCCCAGACAAACATCCTGAATCACAAACCATTGCTAAAAAGCACACGGTGGTTGCTTTGATGGATCTGTAAATTGTAGGATGCACATCCTTGTTTTCCATCTAGCACTGGGTTAGAGACCTCAGTGCCCAGTTAAAACCTGGAAAAGCGTGAAATGTGCTGGGTTTCACATTTTGCAGCCCACTGCTTTTACCCACAGACCTGATGTCATGCGAGCACATTCCTGGAAGGCATTTCCCCATCTCCAAGGCCATTTCCCATCTCATACCCCCCAAATTCCAGCCTGAGCAGTCCAGCTGGATGTCAAATATGCTCACATTTCCTCTCCATCACCTGCTCTGGATTTTTCCCAGAACAGAGAGGAGGATCTCAGTGTAGAGGGTGGCACAAAGCTGATTTTTGTCCCATTTCTGTCTTCCAGCAAGCTCTTGTCCTCAGGGATGCCGAGAAGAAGGAGCTGCCAGCAGACCAGCTGGTGGTTGGGGACATCGTGGAGATCAAGGGTGGGGACAGGATCCCTGCAGACATTCGCCTCATCTTCACTCAGGGTTGCAAGGTAAACAGGGCTTGGAAGAGCAAAGAAAAGAGGGAAAACAGAGTTTGGAGTGGTTTATTGCATAGAAAGAATTTCTACAGAACCAATATGGGTTATTAGAGCTTTGATTGGATGTAATTATTGAAGTCAGGGAGCAGAAGCCTGAATGTGATGCTGAGCTCCTCTAGGACTGACACCTCCCTCCCTGAACATCCAAAAAGTCCATGCCATGTTCTGGCTCTGCTCTTTGCCAGGACAGGGCAGATGCACCAATACACGACTGAGAGTTTCCTCTGGAGGCAGATCCTCAAAATTGTGGGGTTTTCTCAGGCAGCTGAAAATCCCACTGACAGACACACAGCATTGGCTGAACTGAATTCCCACAGAAACAGGCTCTGCCAGGGACAGCAGAGGGAAGAGGCACTGAGAGATGTTGATGTCACTGATTTTGAAAGAAGCTGCCACCTCACCTCCCAGGCTGGGCACCACTGTGTACTTCTGACTTTAATCTGGGCATGTCTCCGTTTCATTAAAGGTGGACAATTCTTCACTCACAGGGGAGTCAGAGCCTCAGTCCCGCTCCTGTGACTTCACCCACGAGAACCCCCTGGAGACCAGGAACATTGCCTTCTACTCCACCACCTGTGTGGAAGGTGAGCTGATCCTGAAACTGGGCATGGAAATCCCATTTTATCCTCTTTATCTGTTTCTCCACTGGCTCCAGCCACATTTATCATCCTGTGTGCACACTTTACATCCTATTATCTTTTTTTCTACTTAGTCTTTGACCTCTGGTCAGCAACTTCATGGAAATGGAACATTTCTAATTTATATTATTTATCAGCATACAGAGAGAAAGGCTCCCAAAATGGCACGTGAACAGCTGCTGCTTGGTCCTGCTAACTCATTTGAGCAATTCTGTTTTGAGAGACTTCAGAGAGGTTTAATTGCTCACCTGAATTTTGACCTGAGCAGATGAAAGTGTGACCTTGGGGGTGGTCACACTTAGCATTTGTTCCAACACGCAGGGTGCTTACGGCTGCCCCAATCAATGAATCAATCTGGATTTGAACTGACCGCTCTTTCCTTGTGGTTTTTCCATCAAAACCTGTTGGAATGCCAGGCTGCAACCGCCTCTGAGTGTTTGTGTGCCCTGGGGGTGACAGTTTATGTCCCTGCAGGCACTGCCACCGGCATTGTCATCAACACCGGGGACCGCACCATCATCGGCCGCATCGCCTCCCTGGCCTCGGGCGTGGGCAACGAGAAGACGCCCATCGCCATCGAGATCGAGCACTTCGTGTGGCTGGTGGCAGGAGTGGCCATCTCCATCGGGGTCCTCTTCTTCATCATCTCTGTTTCCATGCGCTACAAGATCCTGGACTCCATCATCTTCCTCATCGGCATCATCGTGGCGAACGTGCCCGAGGGGCTGCTGGCCACGGTGACGGTGAGTCTGTGCTGGGGTTCTCTGCTCGTCACTCCAGATCTGGGCTGGGTTGGGTTTGAAGAGGGGTGGGGGTTCTTATTGCAAGGATAAAGGCTTCATTTGAGAATTCTGGTGTAACTGAGTCATTCATCTTAAACCCAGCTCGGGTTTAAGTTCAAGTACCTCCATGGCTGCCGAGTGCAATGACGTGACTCATTTCCTCACCACCCGTTCCCACTTGGAAGTGGGGACATTGTACCCTGAAAGTCACATGAAAATTCCACTTATTGCCACGTGTCCAACACCAAAATCCCTGCCTGAGGAGCAGCACACCTGCTAAGCACTGCTGGCTCCAAAGCACCCCAGCAACAAACAACGAAGGGAATCATCGCAGGATTCGTGGAGCTGGTGATTGGCAGCTCCCTGCCTGTTGCAGGTTCTTCCATCTCAAACAGCCTCTTGACTGATAAGACATCCTTATCTCTATCAGCAGGCAGCAGGCTCCTATCAGCAGCAAATCTACCTGTGCTAGTTACAGCCAAACCTCAGATTCTAAACTAAAAAAGGGAGAAAAAAGTGCACTGCGGCCAACAAAAATGAAAAATTTAAAATATTAGCTTAAAAACCCCAACCAAACAAACAACAAACCCCACAAAAGTTCTACCAGGAGAATGTAACCTCTGTGTAACCACACCTTGGTGACACTGGACCCCTTCCCTCCTGCCAGGTGAGCCTGTCCCTCACGGCCAAGCGCATGGCCAAGAAGAACTGCTTGGTGAAGAACCTGGAGGCCGTGGAAACCCTGGGCTCCACCTCCATCATCTGCTCTGACAAGACAGGCACCCTCACCCAGAACAGGATGACTGTTGCCCACCTCTGGTTTGACAACCAGATCTACTCAGCTGACACCAGTGAAGATCAAACAAGTAAATGGGAAAATGGGGGTGTGGGAAGGGGCAGATACTTGCATCAATCCCTGCAACAATAGGATATTCACTTTTGCTGGCTACATCAGACATACCTTCCTTCTACACATGGAAATCTCTCCTTATCCATGTAGAGATGTGAAAAAAAAAAAACAAACTAATTCCACCCACAGGAAGTAAACCTGGAGGAGGTTCTACTCCAGAACTTTTTGCCAAGAGTCCATCTAGTAGGGAATTAAGCAGAGAAACATCATCCAAACCCCTTTGCCAGCACTGCTAGAGGGAAAATTTATATCTTTTTTTTCCATAAAAGAACCTGTCAAAAGAATAATTTTTTTTCTGCAAATAAGTCAGTTCTGGTTTTTCACTCTTAAGCTTTTACTTGTGTCATGCAATGTGCTAAAGGATGCAATGTGTGTTTTGCTTCTCTCAGCCCAGCCCTTTGATCAAAGTTCCCCCTCATGGACAGCATTATCAAAAATTGTCACTCTCTGCAACCGGGCAGAATTCCGGCCAGGACAGGAAAATCTCCCCATCATGAAGGTACTGCTGACTTCACACCAGCTTGTTTCCCTTCCTCTGCAAAAGCAATTTTCTCTCTTTGGCTTTAACAACCTCCATTTTACTGTGCCTCCTAAGTTCCTACTGACAGCGGTTTTAGTGCTGTACGCTGACAAAAAATTTAACACAGGACAAAAAACCTGGACAGCCAAGAGCATAGAAACTCAGATTATCCTGAACTGGAAGTGATCCTCAATGCCAACTCCTGGCCCTGCACAGGACAGCCCCAAGAACCTGTTCCTGACAGCATTGTCCAAACCTAACTGTGCCTGCCAGGAAAAAGGCAACACAAGTAGCAGGAACAGTAATTACTGCACTGTTAATTTATTATAGCAAAGGTAAACATGCCTTAATTAATGTCTTTCCACATGACTGCTTGAAGGTAGTAAATTATTTGACTGGACTACTAGAACAAACCTGCTGTTTACTCATCAATGCCATCCTCAAATTAATTTGGGTTTGTTCCTCAGCTCACCTGCAGTGACCTGAGTGTGACCCCAAATCTGCTTTACAGCAGCAAATGCTCTTTGCCTCTGTTTGCTGTGGCTCAGTTCTAACTCCAAGACCAAAGCAGACATCCCCCAAATTCTATTTTAATATTCTTCCAGGATGACTTGAACACAGAAATGTAGATTCTTTGTTGCTGAAGTGTGCAGCATGTCATGGGGCTGTAGAAAAGTAAAATGCTTTCTTCCTTTGCGCCCACAGAGGGTTGTGGTTGGAGATGCCTCTGAAACAGCTCTGCTGAAATTCTCTGAGGTCATTCTGGGGGATGTGATGAGCATTAGAGCACAGAACAAGAAAGTGGCTGAAATCCCTTTCAACTCTACCAACAAATTCCAGGTGTGTTTCATTTTTTTTTTTTGGAATCATGCCAGATTGTTTCTATCACTGGGCCTGATGCAACAATGGGTGACCTAGAAGCCTTAATGGGGTAATTCAACAACAGAGGAAATTCAAGTTATAATAAATACAGTTCATTCAATTTGGATGGAAAAGTGGAAAAGAACATTAATCCCATGGAAAACTAGGAGCAAATGAGGACAATTTGAGCTCTTCCAACCCATTCTCTGTTTGTGGCACAGCTCTCCATCCACGAGACCGACGACCCCCACGACAAACGCTTCCTGCTGGTGATGAAAGGTGCCCCAGAGAGGATTTTGGAGAGGTGCAGCACCATCATGATCAACGGCAAGGAAGAACCTCTGGACAATGAGAAGGCAGAAGCTTTCCAGACAGCCTACATGGAGCTGGGGGGCATGGGGGAGAGAGTGCTGGGTGAGTGAAAATGGGGTAAAATCCTGCTGTAAAACCTGTGAAATGGGGTTGAAAGTCTTGGCACATCCAGCGTGCCTGGAAAAATCTTTAAATGCTGGAGTTCCATGGGCAAGAGCAAACCCTGATGTTTTATCAAGCTCTCCTCTTTCTGCCACGTCTTCCTGCCCATCACACCAACCTAAATACCTTTTCAGGTTTCTGCCACTTGTACCTGCCTGAGAACGAGTTTCCAGAGTCCTTCCAGTTTGACACAGATTCCATGAACTTCCCCACCTCCAACCTGTGCTTTGTGGGGCTCCTGTCCATGATTGACCCCCCTCGTTCCACGGTGCCCGACGCTGTCTCCAAGTGCCGCAGTGCTGGCATCAAGGTAAGGATTTTCCAGTGAAAAACACAGTGGGTCCACCACAGAAAGACTCATTATCAATTATTTTAGGTGTTATTTCAAGTATTTAAGATCTTCCACCACATTGTCACTAAGTATCTTTCTATCAACACCTACCAAAAATCTCAACCTTAGTTAAGATCATCCTATAATTTCAATTTAGAAAGTCCCCAGAGACGAAACATTTTCATTTAAGTGGGAATGAGGCTATAGGAACTGCACAAAACCCTCAAACCTGGAAATCCAAACTTGCAAAAGCTCAGATACTCTCTCATCAGATCCATTTCTGGAATACAGAACCCACACCAGCTGGAATTACTTGCTTGGAAACAGAGTAAGGTGATAGAAACAATTCTAGAGAAGGCACCAGAACACTGCTTTGAACATTTATCCAAAGGAATCACTAATCTCAACATTATTCAAGTGGAAACTGAAGCAGTAATTCCCCTAATTTCACTCCCTGGGGACCCATGAGTAAACTTTCAGCCTTAAGCAGGGGTGAAATCCATCTAAATCTAGGAAAATCATATTTGGAATTACAGATCTCAGACGAGATGAATCCCAAACCCCAACCCTGATGACATTTTCCGTAGCCCGAAGACAGATCTTGCAACTTTTCTCCAGGGAAAGCAAGAAAAGGCTGTGCCTCATCTTGTCAGGACACCTCAGTCACAAGGATCCATTTTAAGACGCAATATTCTAACAAACCCTCCCCACTGAACATACCTAATATAGATCCTTATATAAGGGCCCCTTTATTCTCTCTGTGACAAGTTCTTCCTTCAGAGCCCTGATAAAACAGCAAGAGAGGCAGAGCCCAGATGTTGACCCAGAGCTGGGCAATCACCACCCCTAATCTCCCTTTGCTGTGTGCACAGCGCTGCTCTGGTCCCCAGGTGCTTCCTGCTCCTCAGCAGGGGACATTCCCCTTATCTCACTCTGTGGTTTGGCCATTTGGCACTCACTTGTTCCTTGCCCAGGTCATTATGGTCACTGGCGACCATCCCATCACGGCCAAGGCCATCGCCAAGAGCGTGGGCATCATTTCAGCCACCAGTGAGACCGTGGAGGACATTGCCAAGCGCCTCAACATCCCTGTGGAGCAGGTCAACAGGAGGTGAGAGCCAGCAGAGCCTGGCAGCACCCAGGGCTTCATTTCAGCTCGCTCCACGCTTCTTTTATTCCTTCTTTGTTCTTTTATTTTTTTCTTTCTTTCTTCTGGTTTTATTCTACGTCCCCGCTGATTTCTGCTTTTTTATGACACATTCCCACTCTTGAGTCATCTCCACCTAAATGTGTCCCCTTGGTGGTTTTCATCTTTGCTGCCCGTGAAGAAAATCTGGCAAATTATACTTTGCAGATCATGTGGAAGTCGCTGTCACTGCCTGTTTGACAAAACACACACACAGAGGAAAATTCAGCATCACACGACCCAGTTTGGACCATCAGCCCAAATTCCTCCTTCACCCCTTAAATGGGGAAAAAAGAACATCACAAGGGAAGGACAAAAGCTCTTTGCAGAAGTGATGTCTTCCCCTGTCCCTCCCAGTGAGAGGCCTCTTTAAAATGCATTTTCTGAAGGCTCAGTGAGACCCCTCTGTATCCAGGTGACTGTGATCCACTCTGCATTTCTGCCTCTCCTGCTGATTAACAACAAATGCCTCCGCAATCACCTCAATTTGCTGCTTTCCCCCCTCCAGCTGCACGCCCACCCCACGAGCACACTATTTTCACACTCTCAATCTGAAAATCCATCCCTCTTTGCCCGTGGCTCTCGCAGGGAAGCCACGGCGGCCGTGGTGAACGGGATGGAGCTGAAGGACATGAGCTCGGAGCAGCTGGACGCGATCCTGCGCGAGCACGCCGAGATCGTCTTCGCGCGCACGTCGCCCCAGCAGAAGCTGATCATCGTGGAGGGCTGCCAGAGGCAGGTGAGGCAGGGCTGGCAAAGGTCACACACAGAATCACACAGAATTACCGGGTTGGGAGANTGGGCACAGCACTCAGGTGTGCCCTCACCTGTGCCAGCACAGGGGACAATGACCTCCCTGCTCCTGCTGGCCACACCATTCCTGACACAGGCCAGGAGCCCTTGGCCTTCTTGGCCACCAGGGCACACTGCACAGACACCAGCCCAAGGCTGAGAGGCTGGAAGCCAATTCCCAGTGCTCCCTAAGCTCTGTTTATACTCTTTTCCCCGTGCCAGAACATTATCTAACAGATTGCCACAAACGCTGCCTGGACTCAATCCAAGCCGCTCAAATTCCCGCTGCAGACACAGCCCCTGGTGACAAAATGAGCTTTCCCTGGGTTTGGAGCTGCAGTCACAGCATGGATTGTCCCTGTCACTCTGAGAAGCACAAAAAGCCTCCTGTGCCCTGTTTGGGAAGGAGAACTCCTTTGGGAATTCTTTAAACCGAGATAAAAGCAATGGTGCTGCCACATCCCCTCCTGTTATCTCTGGTGGCAGCCCAGAGCCATGCCCTCCTGCCCACAGGAATGTTTCGGAGTGGAGTTGCTCAGTGGCAGTTCTGGGTGAACAGGTGAACTCCCAGCTCTTTTCCAGCCTAGGCTATTTGTGATTCTGAGGTATGAACCCCACAGAATGCCAGAGCATGATTTATGTACCACCAAGCCTTATCTGTGTTACTTCCCAGGGCTGTAAATCAGGCAGCAGGATTTAAACAGAGTTTGTCCCATCCATGGGCAATATTATGTAAAGCAGCCTGGAGTGCAGNAAAAAAAAAAAAAAGACATTTACAGAGCTCTGTAAAAGATGAAAATCGCCATCAAAAGGCTCTCCACTCAAAAATGACATCTTCCAAGCAGATTTTGTGAATTAAAGCCACACTAGTGCTGTGCCTGGACTTTGTAGAGAAGAAGATGTGGCACAAGGTATTATTTTATTTTTGTAGTCGTGCCAGGACTAAGCTTCCCACTCAGCATTATCAGCTCATTGGGTTTAAGGAGGGCTCTCCAGAGAGTAAAAAAAAAGAGATAAATTTTTTCAATTTAATGTGGTTTTTATTTTTTGAATGGCCTCTGTTAGGCACACGGTGGGTAAACGTGTTCTGCACTGCTCAGACTCCCACACTCCTGGCAGATTTGGCTCTGTAGGGATGAACAGGAACACCCTCCCCCAGCCAGACTCCCGCTATGTTTAGTACTTAGAGCTTATAAGCCCTTCTGTACATGGCATTATTTATAGGTAGTGACACTGTGCTCAATCCCCCCAGCGACAGGAAATTCAGCATTTTATTAATCAGTTTGCCAGGCTTTGTCCCCACTCTGAACGCCCTGCCTTGAACCAAACCAGAAAGTTCTGCATCAGCCAGAGCAGAGCCTGGAGCTGCAGGAGATGGTTCAGGAAGATAACAAAGAAGCTGAGTTGGATAATCAGAGTTTTCCATCTTTTGGATTAGTAGAGAAATTCTAGCACAGACTGAGGCTGGCCAGAAGCTGTTGGGATAGGATGAGGATGGGCTCTAACTCAACAGTTACATAATTTGTGATTCAGATGAAGCCTGGCTGTTTTTGTAGCACTTCATTTGAAAAAGACAGGATATTTTGTGTTAATCAAACCTCCCCAGACGTCAGAGGTGAACCTGGCTCTGCTCAGACAGGGATGGACCAGACATCCAAACCTTAAATCCTCTTTATATCCAACTATCAGATTAATTGCATTTGAAATGCATCTAATTGAGATGTCCACTCTTTAGGATGCAGAGAATCACATCCCTGAATTTTCCAGGTCTCCACTCTAAGGGCAAGCACACAAAACTCTGAGGTTGCTCTCCCAACCCTGCCCACCACCCTGCTGATCCCTGGCTGTGTTTGACATGGGTGCAGGGAGGATTCAGAACTTCCTATCAGCATTTTTCTGCTAGAAATGTGAAGATTGATGATGGCAGGATTCCCCCTCTCCTCCCAAACCCACATCTGGATGTGTTTGTGTGTTCCAGGGAGCAGTGGTTGCCGTGACTGGAGATGGAGTCAATGACTCCCCTGCCCTAAAAAAAGCAGACATTGGGATTGCTATGGGGATTGCTGGCTCTGATGCAGCCAAAAATGCAGCTGATATGGTCCTGCTGGATGATAACTTTGCTTCCATTGTCACAGGAGTGGAGGAAGGTAAAGACAATGCTGTTTCCCACTTTTTGAGCTGGAAGCTGCTGGCAGAGCCTCCTGATCCTTCCCTCCTCTCTTCTCTTTCTGGATTTGTGGGTTTGATATTTGGGAAAGCTGGAAATTAATTCCATTTCCATACATGACAATTAGAGAATAAGGAAATCATCTCCCTCTCTCACACATAATAAAGATTTTCTGTCTCTGTTTGAATAACCTTCAGATAAAAGCACTTCCTGACTTGCTCCAATGCAGTTTGAAGCCTCACAGAGATATAAATTATTTTCTCCACCTTTTCCCTCTGTTATTTTCTCACACATCACCTTCACTGTGCTCCACCTATGACAGGAACACTCATCCCACTCTTCTTTCACTGTAAAGAGCTTGTGGTTTCCATCACAACCACAGCATTTTGGGGAACGGGGCTTTTCCCCTCAAACTGCCTCATCGAAAGAAATGTTTTATAACACTTGAGTTTTCAGAAGGCTCTAAGGGAGGGTAGCTTAAAAAAACCCAACAAAACTAAATTGCAAAATGCGTGAGGAAAGTAGAAATAAGCAGTAAATATTTTCATTTAATTCAGTTAAATTTGAACTTTTTGGTTTTTTCTGATAAAAATTCCTTTTGACAGAAGAATTTTCTCTTCCCCCAGGCCGCCTGATCTTTGACAACCTGAAGAAAACCATTGCCTACACCCTGACCAAGAACATTGCTGAGCTCTGCCCCTTCCTCATCTACATCATTGCCAGCATCCCAATGCCCATTGGCACCATCACCATCCTCTTCATCGACCTGGGCACGGACATTGTGAGTTGGGAGCTTCAAAGGCATTTCCTGCTGGAATATTCTGCAAGGGAGAGGGGCTGGGGGCAACATCCAGAACGGGGGTTCTGTGGCTTTATGCTACAGCTGAGAAAGGCAGTGAAAAAAGGGATTAAAAGCAGCCAGGTAGAGAGAAAAAGAGTAGAAAACAACAACCTGCAGAGGGGGAGCAGACAGCAAAGACATCTGAACCAGGCTAAAATCAGCAGCGAACAATGTGTTTTAATCAAGAGATCAGAGAGATTTCTGCACCTGACATTCCACCCAGCCCAGCCCAAGGCACCTGGAAGACCCTTTAATTTTAAATTAATGTTGAATTATTGTTAATCTTCTCTAGCCTTTTGTATTGATCACCAGATCCAGGCAAGTTTCAGATTTCCCCCAAACCCTTGACACATTAATAGGGATGCACGCAGCTCCTCCTCTCCTTTCCTGCCAACATTCAACACTTGGGAACTGCAGATTGCTGCTAAACCTCCGGGAATCAGGCAAATGCTGCCCCCCAGCCCCTGAGGGTTTGTTTCTCTTGCAGATCCCCTCGGTGGCATTGGCTTATGAGAAAGCTGAGAGTGACATCATGAACAGGAGACCTCGGAACAAGAGGAAAGACCGGCTGGTGAACCATCAGCTGGCTGTGTACTCCTACCTGCAGATCGGTGGGTTGGCCTCCCAAACACTCCCTTGTGCCAGCAGAGCAGGACAGACTCTGTCCTAGCTGAGACAGAGACAATACAAAGCACCACACTCCATTTTCAAACTGTTTTTGTTATAGCATGCATGCTTTTTATCGGTTCTTACAAAGCTCTTGAGTTTACACTTTACTCCTTGGTCATGAGAGACAAACAGAGTGTTTATTGGAATAGGCAGTTGCAGGTTTCTCTTATTTATCCTTCTTTCTTCCTTGGTTTCTATGTCAACAACCTTGGTAGAAAATTCTTTCAGGTGTAAACATGGATCATCTTATCAAACTTCTCTCTGGCTCACAGAAGTCACTGTAAAACCTCTTCCACAAGACTCAAGCTGATTCATTAAAAAATAAATAAATAAAATTAGGATCTGAAACTCAACCCCTTCCTCTGCAAACCCGCCACCCCCTCCTGTTGCTCATTATTTAGCAGTAAAACGAGGTTTTATCCACAGAGGGCAAGAAATTCCCAGCACCGAGAACTCTCAAACCACCTTTAGCATGTTTCATGCATCCGGTGCTCCTTAATTTTGGTTTTTCCTCACTCCTGCCCCTTTGTTTCTGCAGGAATCATGCAGTCGGTGGGGGCCTTTGTCACCTATTTCACAGTCTATGCTGAGCAGGGGTTCCTGCCCTCCACGCTGCTGGGAGTGAGGGTGAACTGGGAGAACACTAACATCAACGACTTCGAGGATTCCTACGGGCAGCAATGGGTAAGGCAGCCCTGAAAAACTCCCTGCCTCGCCCCTCGCCCACCTGCTTGCTTCAAAATTCCCCCTAAATACTGGGATAGGGTATTGCCATGGTCCGTGCAGTGACAAAGGACTCTTAGCAATAATATCAGAAGGCTAAATATGATTTATTAACATGACTCCATAATACAAAGAATTCATGAAAGAATTGGGCTGTTATCTGTCCAGTCCAGAGCACCAAAGCTGCTGCTCCCAGCTCCATCCAAGGAATGCCAGAACAGCTCACACAATCAGAGATAACAACTTTTCACCTCATAGGCTGAAAGGAAGAAAAACCCCCATCTCCTATTATCAGGAGACAGGCAGAGAAACCTCTGTCCTTGAAACACAGCTCAGAGATTTGTTTATAGAAACTTACACAGAGTAAAAAGATGTTTTCCCATGGGAAGGATTTTTCTGCAGGCCTGCATGCAGAGAAACTTATATGTTCAGACAACAAAAGGGAAAGCAAATGAGGTTTAAAGGCAAATAGAATTATTTTTCATCTGATGTTCCCTCAGGAGAGATGCTTCCTGCCACACAGCTTGTTCATTCAGCCTCTGCTCTTTCATTCATTCCTCCACAGTTTGCCGCCTTCTCACTCCCAGCCTCTGCAGATGCACCTTCCTCTCTGCTCTGGCTGTTTAAAACCCTCAAAATCCATCATCACCATCCTCTCCCAGCCCTGCTAGTGATCAGCACCTCTGCCAAGCCCTTTGCAGCCTCCCCCTCTCACCCCCCTCCCTCATCCTGCAGAATCACGAGGCACAGGAGGCATTGATAAATCCACATAAACACCCCTCACCCCCCAGCTCGTGCTGCAGCCTCGTGACTCAGCCACGGAGTAAAACTGGGCCCAAATCTGATCATTCTGTGCCTAAATCTGGAGTAAGCCTGCATTCACACCTTGGGCACTGAAATAAAGCCTCCCATGGAGGTTTGCAGTGGGAGGTGGGAGGGTGTGGGAATTACTAAAGGTGAGAAGGCTTCCAGAAAGCTGTAAAAGCAGGCCTCAGAAACAGAAAATAACACAAAACTTAGAGCTAAGCTGCAAAGTCTGAAAGTAGAAAAGTTACAATAGCACAGCAAGCAAGGACATGAAACAATAGTTTGAGTCCTAGGCTGGGTTAAGACAGACCTTAAGACTGCAGGAAAATATGCTCAGCAAGACAGTAGGTGGTTTTAAGCTTAATAATGGAGTATTGTGTATTGTTAATAGAAAGCATACAAGCCAGCACTGTGTGAGGCAGGTGTAGGTGTGCTTTCAGTGACTGGATAGAACAGCTGTCTGTAAGTTTTGGCAATCTGCTATTGGCTAAAAAGTTTTCTAAATGCTCTGTAACAAAGAAATCTTTGGCTGCTGCTGGCCAGACGTGAGCTGTTGCCATCTTCCCATTGTCTCAGCCATGGAATGAGAGAGATGCTGCAATAAAAACTCGAGGCACATCTCCCAGCAGTCCTGTTGTGTGAACATATTGTAAGTTTTTCTGCATGCAGCCTTGCAGAAAAACTCTTCTCATGAGAAAGTGTTTTTTACTCTGTATGAGATATTATAAACAAATTTCTAAACTGTGTTTTAAGGACAGAAGTGTTCTCTACCTGTCTCTTGATAATAAGAAATAGAAATTTTTCTTCCTTTCAACCTATAAAGTAAAAAGTTGTTATCTCTAATTATGTAAACTAATATAACATTCCTTATACAGAGTAAGAAGCAGCAGCTTCAATTACTCCAAACTAAACAGATAATAGCCCAAATCCTTTAAATTATAAAGTCATGTTAATAAATCATATTTAACCTTCTAATATTATTACAAAAGTCCTTTGTCACTACACAGACCACAACGATACAGTCCCATCCCGTTTGTGTGAGGGAAAAATAAACTCACACCAACACAGGAGGGTCTGATTTAAAAGCATTTTGGTGTTTCCTTGGCTCTGCAGACCTATTACCAGCGCATGTACCTGCAGTGGACTGGCTACACCGCCTTCTTTGTCAGCATCACCATCCAGCAGGTGGCTGATCTGATCATCAGGAAAACTCGGAGAAATTCCATTTTCCAGCAGGGCCTCTTCAGGTGGGTTTTGCAGACGCACAATCCCAGGATGGTTTGGGTTGGAGGAGACCCTAAAGCTCACCTCATCCCACCCCTGCCATGGGCAGGGACACCTTCCACTGTCCCAGGCTGCTCCAACCTGGCCTGGGACACTGCCAGGGATCCAGGGGCAGCCACAGCTTCTCTGGGCACCTGTGCCAGGACCTCACCTGGGAAGAATTTCCCTCAGAGGGAAGGATTTTTTCCTATCTAATCTAAACCTGCAAGTTCAAGTTAGCCCCCTGCTACCTGCAGAAGCAGGTGAGCTCAGTGATTTGGCCCTCTCACTTTCAGTCTTTGCACAAAGATTAAGTCTGGCCTTCAACAATCCCAAATCTCAGGCAAATATTTTATTACACCTCCCCTCAGCCCCTTTTCTACTTCAGGATAGGGATTTTCTTTAAAGACATTGTGCTGGTTATTCTGAAAACACACCAGCATAAAACCAATTCATTCATTCATTGAAGTGTTTATTAGAAAAAAATGGGAGTTTCTCTTCCAGATTACTTTCTGAACTCCTTATCAAGAGATAGCAAGCGTGGACTTCCCTGAGATAACTCGGGGCTCTGAGATAACTGAGGCTCTGGCCAAACTCCAGACAGTGCTGGCTGCCCTCTGCAAACCACCCTGCACCCTCCAGCCCCAGGAGAATTCCAAACATCAGCTGGGAGAGAGGCCAGCAGGAGAGCTGGCATTCCCTCCAGGGGTTTCTGATAGCAGAGCAATTTGTTTTCCACCCTTTATCTGCAGGTACAGGGCCTACACCTATGTGTGCTTCCTCCTTGCATTAACACCTGAGTCACCCTGAGCACGTTCCCAGTGCAACACAAGCCTTGAGGAACTGCAGCTGGGTGTCTCCCACAGCTGGATTTGGGCTGGGAATGCTGCCAGGAAAGGCAGGAGCTGCCCAGCCCACCCCCTGTGTGTGCAGAGCTCACCTGGAGAGGGACTGCAGGGGATGCAGAAGGTTCCTGCAGCTTTAACTCTGGGGTTAATTTCACTCCCTCGGGGTTTAACCCTTCCTCTCTGCTTTTCCTGCAGGAACAAAGTCATCTGGGTGGGGATATTTTCCCAGATAGGAATTGCTTCCATTCTCACCTACGGCCTTGGGCACGTTACAGCCCTGAACTTCACTCCACTCAGGTGAGTTCTGAGCCACTGAGCTTCCCCTGCCCTCCTCGTGGACAGAAAATGGGAGCAGGAGCCTGTGCAGCACCACTGCAGGATAAATATTTTTTTAAAATCATTATATTCATCACTATTTCTTGGCCAAAAAGGTCATTATTGCCATAATTTCCACATTATCCTACTGGATTTCCTGCTGAGGATCCAAAATCCCACTTGTGCAAAACCAACATGTGAATATTTCTTCCAGCATCTTCAAGGTTTTGATGAGCACAGACAGCATTTAACTTTTATTTTAAATAGATCAGTCAGGTGATAACTGATCTAATACTTATTGTGTAATAATATTTATTGTGATGTGTAAGGTAATTATTGTAGTAACACCAGGCAAAATTTCCTTCTGAATAGGACCTGGAATTAATTAATCCAGTAACCACTTAAGTTTGGGAGGCTTTACATGCACATCATCAATTTGAGAGATTAATTAGGAAAAAGAAAAGAGGCCCAAGGGGCAGATTTCTTTTAGTGACACTGAATAGCACAGACAGAGACCCCAGAACTGCAGCTGAGCTGTTTCCAGATGTTTCTGAACGAGACCTTTGCCCCCACTCCCAGGTTCCAGTACTGGTTTGTGGCTGTCCCTTTTGCCATCCTGATTTGGGTCTATGATGAAATCCGAAAGCTGCTCATCAGGAGATACCCAGGAAGTGAGTGCATTGTTCGAATTAAATTTTAATTTAACATTTTAATTTCGTGCATCTTTTCCTACCCCTTTCACTCCCACCCCACCTCAGCTGCCACTTGCAAGTGACCACTTTCCTCCAATGATCACTTTTCCTTTCTGAGGAAAAATAACCAATTTTTTTTTTTTAAATTATCATCCCCTCCCTTCTCCTGCAGGTTGGTGGGACAAGAACATGTATTACTGAAGTGTTCTGGCACAGGAGAGCTCCTTCCCCACCTGGCCCAGCCTCTGCTGCTTTCAAGTCCTGCCTGTGCAATATCAAGCATGGATCCATCCCGTGCTGGGGTGGAAGAGATTTCATGAATTCAATGAAGAAATAAGGACTTTAGAGGCTGAGAAATTACCTCCCACTGTACTGTAAAGCCTAGAAATTGAAATACTACCTATTTTTGTAACTACTACGATTTTCCCTCGTTCAAAGACGGAGTTGGAGAGGCACTCTGAGAGGAAAACAATCCAAAGACAGGAATTCCACACAATCCAAGGCATTAATTTGCACTGAAGGAGTTGTTTGCTGATTTTTGTGCTGGTAGAACTGAATTCCAAGTGAATGCATACCTAGATCTGTTTTACCTTGCCACGGGTAATTGTGCTGTATAGGAACAATTTGATAATAAAACATTTTTTTTTTCCAGAAAACTGTTCTCTGTCTTATTTTTTTATAAAGACTGAGAGAAACTGAGTGGAACGAGCTCACAGAGGAAAGAACTGCAGCCCTGCTTTTTTTTTTACCCCCACTAACAGACCAAATTTACCCCCATTGACAGACTTGACCCATTCTGATAAAGATGACTTGAAAATCAAGCCACAACCAGCAGATTTGAGCACTTTGAGATCCCAGATTCAGTGCTCACTTTCCCAAAGGTGACAATCTCCTGGGCAAAATAGATATTAGAGTTGGTTTTAGGATTATTTAGGTACAGGTAAAGTTCTTTTTGAAACCAGGCCTTTAATCTGGTCACTTCAGCAAGGACCAGTGGGTCCCACTTGTTTGGACAAATGATTTCCCAGTTTTAAAGCAAGTGCCAGGAAAAATGAATCCACAAACACCAGAGGTTTATGTCCAAAAAGGAGACAGAGCAGTCCTGGAACTTTATTCCAATAAAGGGAGAGGCCATGGGCCATTCCCCTGGGGTCTCTCCAATTTTTGGAGGATGCAGCCTCCTTTTTATCCCAATTTCCTCCTTTTTATCCCAATTTCCTCCTTTTTATCCCAATTTCCCAGCCACATTTCCCTCTCTCTCTCCCCACGGTCTGAGGTACTTGAGAGGCACAGACTGATACCTGAGATTCCCCTCTCATGTATAACCCTCCTTTTTAATTTTTAATTCTCATGGAATTTTAGGGTTTTTCCCCATTGTTTCTTTCATCTTTCAATATCCAATTTCATTTCTCAGAAAACCTACAGTTTGTTTGTAAAGGCAAATATCTTTATTTCCATTCATCCATCAGTGGAACCCTTCCCATTGTTTCTTTTCTCTCTCAGTGCTGGTTTGATCTCCCAGCTCGTTTGTAAAGACACATCCATCATTCCTCTCAAAAGAAATAAATATTTTATTTTGCTATTTCACTTTTAAATACAAGTTTTACCAAAGAAACGTGGCAGAAGGAGAACTCCTGCTGCAGGAATGTTTTCCAATCTAAAGCTGTTCCCATAAACCCACGCCCTTCCCTGCTAGGCGACACTTTGCATTTTGTCACCTTCCCCTGAAACCCTCACCTTAGCGCCTGGCTGGGCATTAATTACCCTGGGTATCAATTATCCCAGAGAGACACGAGGAAGAGGAATTGCCAGGGAAGGAGGAAGAGCAGCAGAAAATGATGCTGTAAACAGCGGGCGGGCCCAAATTCCAGATAAAGGTGCTTTTATCGCAGGTGATGCAATCAAGGCTCAGGTGCCAGCCTGACTCATTTCACACCTTGGCACTCGCCAGCAGCCCGCACTGATTTATTTTATCTTCTTTAAATGACAGCCGAGATAGAAGAGAAGCTGCGACACAACCTGCCTACAACACCTCTGGCTTGGCCAAAATCCCTGTTCCGACAGAGGAAAAGAAAATAATTCGGTGTGAGGGGAGGAATTGCTGCTCAGAGCCAGCAGCTGCTTTTGGTTTATTTCTAAAGCAAAACAGATTTTCTGGAAACGACCCGTGGGAAAGGTGCCTGGAGAGGTTTTGTGGAATAGCCAAGAATAAAAGCACAGTGGCTGCTCTGCAAAATCATCTCTAGAGTAAAAATCTGGTTTTTTCCCCGCTGGCTGAAGACCAAATCTGCACAGAATTTTTACATGAAGGACTTTCTGGTGTTGTGCTCTATCTCCTGGCAGTTATCATCTCATAAACACATCCCTGGGGAAGGACAGGAGGGTTTTGGCTCCTGGTTTTCTTCCTGGCTCTCTCGTTGTCACCTGGAGAAAACCTCAGCACTGCTGGCTGCAGCCACAGCCAACAGATATTGCTGCCAAAACTAAAAAAAAAAACCAAAAAAACCCAACGTCTTCAGGAGGTTCTATCCTCAGGATCTCCCAGCACAGCAGGACAAAACCACAGGAAAGGGATTTCCCAGGAATTCAAGGCCAAGGGACAGCGTTGCAGCTGTGACACTGGAAATAATCTGGCTTCATCGTTGTATTTCCAGGAATATTCTTTTAAATGCCACAAACCATTCAGTCCCTGGGAAATGCAGCATCAGAGGGAACTTTGGCTGCTCTGGGCTGGAAGAAGAGTCAAAGAAACAGGAAGAAACAAAGCAATTGAAGCTGGAAAAAAACTCAGCAGCAGAAGAGAGGGGGAAAAAAAGGAAATTTTGAGAGGAAAACTTAAAAGCCAGATGGGATCCACCCATTTAAACACCAACATATGTTCCTGAGAGGAGAGCAAAAGAATTCTGTGTCCTGTCATGGCAACTGAGAGCTGCCAAATGAATGTCTCCATGTCCCCTCTGTGCAAGGGTGATGGGGAGGAACTGCAGCCCCACATTTCCCATATCTGTAACCATTCTAGGGGGAAAAAGCCACTTAGAAGACCAGTAACAGCAAAAAAAAATTAAAATAGTACTAAAAGGCAGCTGATTATCTGGAGCAAACACCTCAAACCCAGCAAATGCTTCTGCAGTAGTTTGTACCTGTAGGGTCAGTTTTGTTTTTAACAAGGATTGACAACAGATGCTCCTTTGTGTTTCAAGAGTTTCTTTGTCACAGCTCTCTTCAAAGGCTGAGAGAGATCTGTATTCACCCTGAGAGCTCTGACTGCTCCCTGAGAGCTCCAGAGCTCGGCTGCCTGTGACTCAATCATACCAATATCTCCCTGAGACGACAAAATGTTCTTTGCCATCTGTTTTACCCCATCCACGCCTGAGCAGAAAGCTCAGCTCAGAGGTTTGCAAAGAAATCAGAATATTTACATCATTTTCAACAAGGGCAGAGCCCGTGAACGCCTAAAGACAGATTGGCTGTTTCTAAATCTGAGATTTTCCAGAGTTACGAAAGGAAAATGGACAAAAGGGAACTTCCCAGAGTTGCAGAAGGAAAATGGACAAAGAGGAACTTCCCAGAGTTGCAGAAGGAAACCAGGCCAGAGGCAGGGGAAGAATGAACCCTGCACTTGCCCATGGGCTTGTTGGAACCAGCAGGGCTGGGAATTACTGCCCAGGACAGCACAAACAGGGAACAGCAGCAGGACCTCCCTGCCCAGTGTTGACACCTGATTAGGGCAGGAGGTTGTGGGACCTGATGCAAGAGAGTGTGGGACCAAAGCCAATTTTAACCCCATAAACTCAGGGAGCTCTGCAATGTTCAGGTTAATCACGAGGAGAAGTGCAGAGCAGATGATAAAATCCAGCTGCAAACTCAAATACAGGCAAGAAGGGAAGGCACAAAGGCACCTTCCCCCCAGTCTCAGAATGGGTTTTTAAGTAGCAGCATCACAAATCAATTCTCACACTTAGTGCTGCATCATTTATTCCCTTTAATCTGCTTTGCCTCCCATTTGTGAGCAGGTTAAAGATGCTCACCGTGGCATCTTCACATCCTGGTGGCTCCCAGATCAGAAATCTTAGAGAGGTTTAGCTAAATTCCAATCTGGACAGAATAAACACATTATAATCCAAAATCTGAATAACTGAGCTGGCAAGCTCCTTATATGATAGCTGGGAAGGAAGAGAATTTGTTTTCCAGGTCAGATTTATGTTTGGCTTTTTCATTCAGCCTCACACAGAACGTTCAACCTTAGATGGGTTTTTTTCTACTAGATACATTTTTGTTATTATTATTATTACTATTATTATCATCATTTGAAGGGTGGGAAAACATGTATGAACAAATGAATCATGAGAAATAGTTCTGTGCTAAACAATAAACAGAAAATTCAGTTCCTCCACTCATCTCTTACTTGTAAATTCCTCAGATGAGCTCAGCAGGAGCAGACATTGCTCTCAGCCAGGTAAAAACAAGAATTTATTACTGAGATGTGCAATGGAGTGCAGCAGATTTTGAACCCTTCAAGCAGGGTGTTTTTTTTTTTTTCCCTGCTACAATTGCACTCCAAGCAAACTAAGGGTTAACTCCCTGCCTCATAAACTGAGAAATCTCTGCTGAGCACAAAACCTTTCCTTGCTCCAGCCTCAGCCAGACTGGGCAGGTCTGATGTCCCTGCTGATTGCCCTGAGCTCCACAGCTTTCCCTTCACCTCCCTTTGCTGAACAGCATTTTCCTGGCATGGTTTCCTCCAGTCTGAACCAGCTCTCACCCTCTCCCAGCTCCAAAATACCCCAGCAGTTTCCCCTTTCACCTCGGGTTCCTCACCTACAGGTGAGGAGCCAGCCAGGAGAAAAGGGAGAGCTGGCTTAGATAAAAGGGAAAAAGGAGAATTGGGGGCCAAAACTTTGTGCAATGCAGCTGTAAAATTCTGTGTAGGGTGGTGAATTGTGCTGTGTGGAATATCCAAGATTAAAAGCACAGTGGCTGCTCTGCAAAATCATCTCTAGAGTAAAAATCTGGCTTTTCCTGTCTGTTTTTGCTCATCTGTCTCTTGACCCTCAAAAACAAAAATCTGGTTTTGCTCTGTCTCATGACCCTCAAAAATCTATTCACAGCAAAACCTCATGCTGGAGTTAGTGGGATTTTAGGTCCTCCCTCCTCACACAGGGATTGTCAATGAGGCAGAGTTGTTGAGCTGTTTATCCTGAATGAGTCAAGCTCCAGCAGAATAATTCCTGCTCTCTATCAGAGCTGAACTCCCATGTGTGGCAGGGCTGCATTTCCCCTGGGATCAAACCCCAGAGTGATTTTGGCAGCAGCAGCAGAGCCAGGTGTGCTGTCTCAGTGAGGTGTGCAGACTTTGCAGTGGCACCTGCAGAGCACAATCCCTTCCCTGGAAATCAGCCCTGTGTGGCAATGCGGGCGGTCGGTGATGGGACAAACGGAGACGAGACATCTCTGGAATCAAGGCTGGTCTTGGAGCATGAGGTTTATTACATAGGGCCTNGTGAGGAGAAGGGCATTGTTTAATCCAAAGGGGATTACCTTCAGCTGGCCACACCATTGTTCTTCTGTTGTTCAGTAACAGAGGCTCGGCATCTGAGACATGGAAACTTGCTTTCAATTCTATTTCACTTACGTGTTTCACATTCTCAAAGTCTAAACAGTCATATTTATAAGGCTTTCCTGTTTCATCCTTCCCCACAGCCCTGCAGCCTCCTGTGGGACACTGAGAATGCCTGAAAACTGGGAATTCCCTGGGCTGCATTTTTAACCACGGGATAGGATTCAAGAGATGAAGAGCTGGGAGAATTTTTGATGTTGAGACTTCAGCCAGGGCACAAGAACACAGTGAGGGTTTGTGTTCTATAAAGCGTCTTCAGTGTCATGGACTTGTAGGGAGGAGCTCACCTTTTCAAATAAAAACTGTGTTGCATGAACATATTATAAGTTTCTCTGCATGCAGGCCTGCAGAAAAATTCTTCCCATGGGAAAGATCTCTTTACTGTTTTTTTACTCTGTAGAAGTTTCTATAAACAAATCTCTGAGCTGTGTTTCAAGGACAGAGGTTTCTCTGCCTGTCTCTTGATAATAGGAGATGGGGGTTTTCTTTCTTCCAACCTATGAAGTGAAAAATTGTTATCTCTGATTGTGTAAGCTATTCTGAGATTCCTTGGACGGAGCTTGAAGCAAGAGCTTTGGATGCTCCTGTCTGGGCAGATAATAGCCCAATTCTCTGAATTATGGAGTCATGTTAATAAATCATATTTAGCCTTCTGATATTATTGTCAGGAGTCCTTTGTTAACACACAGACCACAGCAATAAAACTGCAGCCAAATTATACATTGAAAACTCTTCTTTTTCTGATGCATCACCTCCAGTGAAAGAAATCTCTTTGGCAGATACCAGGGCACTCCTGGGCCGTGTTTGTCCCTGCCAGGAGAGGAAGGAAAACACAGAAATTCACATTCTCATGCAAACATTTGCAGACAGTTGTTCTCACTGCGGTGTCAACAGCCACTGGAAATAGAGCTGGTCACAGGGATGCTAAAAAGTCACACCCAGCTCACAGCCTGGATTTATTCCTGCAATTCCAGGGGTCACTGGGATGGTCACTCCTGAGGGCAGCCCCTTCTCTGACGGGCTGTGGTGCAGCAAAGTCAGCTCACACCAGCACGTGGGCAAACTGTGAGGAGAGACACGATAGCCCATGGGAAAAACGGGATAATTTTGCCACTCTTGGGCCTTTACACCTTGTCAGGAATTCCTTTAGCATTACATCCTGCTTTACAGAGACCCCACGGAGCTGTTCCAGCCCTGTGCTCTGACAGCTCCCCCCAAACTGGCCCAAATAATCCTGATTGCAGGAGAAATTCCCTTTCTTGGAGGGAAAACCCCTCCTCCTCAGTCATGCCCCATCTCGCCTGCTCGAGCCAGGTCTCTTCATGAACTTTTCCCAAAACATTCTTTTGCAATGAGTGAAAAACTGGTCCAGACCCACCAGCAGGAAGGACCTCCCCAGGAACTTCTGGTATTTTCTGGCATCTCTGCACAGCCCATAATCACCCAGCCCATCGAATTCCAGGCAGCAGCAAGTTTGCATTTGTAATAACTCTCAATTCCTTGCTCGGACCACGGCTGAGCTGCCTTCAACTCCACAACAGAAAACTCTTCTTTCAGCCTGAAAATTAATTTCAATCTGAAGGTGCAAAATACGAGGCCATGAATGAAACCCAGCCTAACACAGAAATTCCAGATATTTACCCTCAGCAGATTCCCTGGATGAACCCCAGTCCACACAGCAGCACAGTTTCCTCCTGTAATCTGAGAGATGCTATCTTCAAAGCTCATTTAAATGCTCACATTTCTAAAATGCTGTTTAGGAAATAGAGCTTGGCTGCAATCAACTTCAGCTGGTTTGGTGCTGCTAAAAACCCTTGGGATGTTTTCTGAGGAATTTCAAGGAGAATGCCCAGGAGAGCAACAGAACATGCTGCATTTAAGGACAAACACTTTTTTTTCTAGAAGACCCATACAAAAAGCCAGACTAGAACTTTCTCTTTCATTTAACAACCTACTCTAAAACACCACTGTGGTTTTTAACTAACACCCCTTTCATTGGAAAATTAATTGCAGCAGGTGATGACTTTTTTTTTTTTTGCAAAGATTTGGAAGACTGATATCTTCTGCTTCATGAAAACTCCAAGCAAAAATCTAAAATTAACAAGAATTTTTTTTTTTTAATTTTTTTTTCTCCGAAAAACCAGAAGGATCTTGAGAAATAGCCAGGTATCTATGAGAGGGAGTTTAGGAGCACAACTGCTGAAGGTTTAAGAGGCTGTGCCCAGTTTGGGTGGCCTGTCCTGCCCATCCCAGCCAGGACGTGCCTGTGTCTCCCACCCCCTCACTCTGACAGGCTCCTGTGCCTTGTTTCCCTAAATAAACACCCTTTGGATCAGATACATTTCAGTATTTATCCCCCTAAACCCTCCAGGTGAACTGGAAATTTTATAAAAGATACAAAAACCTTCCCAGGAGGAGGGGGCAGGACAGCAGAGCCATTCCCAAAGAGCAGCAAAGAGAAGGGCAATGAGCAAATTCAGCCTCTAATTCTGTTTAACTCCCTGCTCCCAGCTCCCCCCTGGAGCTGCCTGCAAAGCCAAAATCAGAATTCTGGCACCAGCAAGACTCACCAGCCCTAAAGGAGAAGCTTTTCCTGATGCTATGGGGAATGGAATAAACATCCTTCAGGACAAGGGATGTGTAGTGAGGTGCAAAATAGGCAGAAAAGATTAAAAATTATAAAAATGGCAACAGATTTCTCTGCCAAAGGAAGTGGCTTGGGCAGCTGTGAAATCTCTGCCCTGCAAGGCACCAAACCACACCTGGGGTCTGTCCAGCTGAACTGGGCCTTTGTAGCACCAAAAAAAAACAGATTTGGAAATAGCTCTGACACAAATAGCAGGGCCTTCAGCTCCACACACAGCTCAGTTTATTGCTGAGCCTCTGTCCCTACAAATTCCACCCCAAAAACCCCTAAAACTGCCCTTTTATACATTATGGTGGAACCTAACTGTTAGATCAATCAGCCAATCTCATTCCAGGCTCAGGGGGATAAAAGAAAAAGTATTTTATCAGTCACCTGCTGCCAGCAAGCAAGAAACCTCCTAATCTCCTTATCTTGACAATAAAAATATTGGAAGAGGTTGCATTATTTATTTTTCCAAGCTCTGATTTCCCCAGCCATTCCAACCCTGCATATTCTCCATGCTTCTCCAGCCACCACTCTCGTAAAACTGGAAAAAAAAATGACAACTTTTGAGGCTGTGCAACTGAGAAACGACAGGAAAAACCACATTGTTTTGGGCAAGTCTTGCTTCTAAAGCAGAAATTCCAACCCTGGCCAGGCCTGAAGCCCTGTGAGGCTGCTCCCCTCTCCCAGAGCAGCATTTCTGATGGAGCAGTGAAATTTATCCAGGGGTAAATTCAAACTCTCAATGATTTTCTGAGAGGTTTGTAAATCAGAGTGAGCACTTAAACAGCCACAGCCCTGAAGTGTGAATCCTAAATAAAGTCTAAAATGCATTTAGCAGAGTCCTGGCAGCTGTGGGGATGGGGAGAAGGAGGGACAGAGGGAGGATTCCAGAGGGGTGGGAGCAAATGCTTGTGCAACAGCTCAGCAGAAGTGCTGCACAAATAAAAACCAGAATATTTTGAGGGAGAAACTTGTTGTTGTTGAGCTAGGAATAAGGACAAAGGACTCCACTCATCAGAAGGCGAGAAGAGAAAAAGGGATTTAATGAAAATCACACACGCCTTTTATAACAGGATGTGCTAAAGCAAGACATGATTGGTCTTAGAAAAGACACCTCTCACCCCACTGGTAAATTAAGAATAACACACTCCAAGGACAGCTGTTGCAAAAACATATTATAAGTTTCTCTGTGTGCAAGCCTGCAGAAAAATCTTCCCATGGGAAAACATCTTTTACTGTCTTTTTACTCTATATAAGTTTCTGTAAACAAAATCTCTAGTTTATGTTTCAAAGACATTTAGATTGCTCTACCTGTCTCCTAATAGTAAAGATAGAAGTCCTCTCTTTCAACCTAGGAGGTAAAAGACTGGTATCTCTTTGATATTGTAAGCATTCTAGCATTCTGGTACAGAAAATAAAGAAATAAGGATCAGAGCTCTGTACCTGGGCAAATAATAGCCCAAATCCTTCTGAACTATGGAGTCATTTCAATAAATCACATTTAACCTTCTGATATTATTGTCAAGAATCCTTTGTTAATAAACAGACCACAGCAATAGAATAACACACTCCAAGGACAGCTACTATAAACAATGGCTACAGAGAGAGATTACAATTTGTTTATAATTCCTTTTTTTTTAACTTTCCCAGGCTACATTATCTCTAATCCTTTCTTCGACTGAAGAGAATATCCACAGTAACTCAGATTCACAGCAGGGAATTCCCCCAAAGCAGAAAGCCCAACGGGCTCCAGAAGCTGCCCTTCCTTCTCCTGGTGTCACACCAACGTGCAACACGAGTCACAGAGACACAGCAGAGCCACACCGAGACAAGGCAAGGAAGAAGAAAGTTTTATTTTGGTTTTCATATTATATAGAGTTTTGGGAACGATCATGGATTGGAAGGTGAAGTTATCACCTCACCAACCACACTGGGCAATGACAAAGTCCATCAAACCTTTCTCCTCCCAGGAGAAAGAATGAAAAACAAGAAGACAGAAAAACATGTGCATGTTTACAAAAGCAGTGTGAGAAACTCCATCACAAGAATGAAAACATCAGAAGGCTGAAAATCAGAGCGACATCCTGGGAGGGAAAAAGTGCAGCCAGAGAGGAGGGGAAGGGGAGAGTTAAAGCTGAGAGTGCTCCCAGCAGAGCTCTGCAGCTGAGCCTGAGCTGGCTCTGCTCTGCCTGCAGGGAGGGCTGCTTCTGTGGCACCAAGAGGAAGAAAAACACACAGGTTGCTATTTTTGAAGGTGCTTGCAGCCCTGCAGCCTTCTCCTTTTTTTTTTTTTTTTTTTTTTTTTTTTTTTTAACAGAAGAGGCTGCTCAGTGAGAATTTCAGTGTGTGAGACAAGAAATGTGAGCACAGCACTGAGCAGGGTAAAGCCAAAGCAGTGGCAGGCTGAGCCAGGAGGTGCAGGCCACCAGAGCACAGAGATGACATCAAAACCTTGCAGAAAGCAAACTGGAGACAGCAAAAGCTTCTGCAGACTCCCCTGCTCACAAGGAGCAGGAGAGGCAGGTCACTCCTCTAACCAAAAACCACTAAGCACAAAAACGACAGTGCAGTGGCATCCTTTCAGATCATTCCAGTCTAAAACTGCCAATTCCTAAATTTCAGCCATTTAGGAGCTTCCCTTAGATCTAATTTGATCATTTCCATCATTTTCACTGTCCCTAGCAGCCCAAATCTATCCAGTAAAACCATCTTTTCCCCCATGCAGTGTTCTATTTTCCCCTACAAATGAAGTCACCCCGAAGGAGTGACTTAAGGGCAAAGTACACTTTAAATGTCATTTCCTATGGGATTGTAACAGGTGATAACTAAAGTCCAGACAAGGATTTTATAGCAGGAAAATTGATCTGTGTCTGCCTGGTACATGAAGGAGGTGCCTGTGACCTGAAGGGCTAGAGCAGCTGTTTTTATGAGTTCTGGGAGTTGCAGGGCTGTCACACAGAGTTCTGGCTGTGCTGGCAGGGACAGTGGTGACTGAGACATCCACCTGCACGGAGCCTTTCATCTGAGGAGCCCCAGGTGCTTTCCAGCACTGAATCCCTGCCAGCTTTGGAGCCACAGTGATGTAATGCTGTCACCTGGCTCCATTCACCTAAAAACCAGGTGGGAACCTGTGCCAGCAGTCCAGACAACCTCAGCTCCAATTTTCCACCAGTTCCAGATGATTCCAAGGCACAAACATGGACAGCTTTAGCAGCAGAACCAGAGAGAGCAGCTACCAGGAGCAGCTTCCCTGCTCCCAGGTGCAGGTCCTGCAGTGAGGTTGATGCCTTAGGATTTTAGCTTTTATATTTTTCATCTATTTGTAACCCTGCAGTTCTTTAGTGTAGAACTCCAAACTCCACACACAGTGTGAGCTGCTGCTTCCCCATTTTGGGCAGACACAGCAATTCCTCTCCAGGCCTGGAATCAAGGACACCTCACTGCCTCAGGCCTGAGAGATGGAAACAAAAGTGAGCTGGGGGAGCAAACTTGGGGTAAATGACTTCATTAGCTGAAGCTGGAATTGGGGGATTCACCCCCAATATGCAAATGGACCAAACTTATAAAAGTGTGAAACCTGTGACCTGTTGTCCATTTTTGGGTGTAGCCCCTGGGGGGCTTTGTCTGTCCTAACTGTACCTGAAGGCCCTTCAATAAATAGAACTGCTTTTTATTCTCTTAATTCTGTCTGGCCTCTGTTTTTAGGTAGCCTAAAAAGGCATCAGCCGTTGTCACCATTTCCAGATGCTCCCACTGCACAAACATGGACAGCTTTAGCAGCAGAACCAGAGAGAGCAGCTACCAGGAGCAGCTTCCCTGCTCCCAGGTGCAGGGGTGAGGTCAGAAGTGCAATGATGTTAAATTATTATTGCATTTCAGGTGCCCAGCTCAGTCGTTCTGGGAAAGTTGGGGAGCTCTCTGTGCTTTAAATCTTTGCCAAGCTGGGAGCAGCACAGCTCTGGCCAGAACCAGTCACTTCATCATGGCTGAAAGGAATTCTGCCCTAAATTCCCAAGACTCCAAACCAGCTCTTCCAGGTTAGGTGTGAATTACCCCGTGTTTCTGTCAGCTCTGAGCTGCTTTGGAGGAAAGTTCATTCCCTCTTGAGCACACAGAACCTTCCCAAGCCCAATCTCCCAGCTGCAAATGGGATTTCTTGACAGTTTTCTTTCCTGCACCACCCAGGGAGGTTGAAGAATAACTCAGAGGGGAAGGAGCTGCTGGGTCCAGCTCATTGCTGAGATTAAAGCCCTCCACAACGTGAATTTCTCCTCGAGTGCAGGATCTTCTCAAGCCAGCCTCAAATTTCCTCCCAGTGCAGAAGGTGAATGTGTCAGGATGCCAAAAAAAAAAAAAAGGGCCATAAAAGAATAAAACCCAAGAGAGGTGATTCCCTGCCCAAACACTTTATTTCTGAGCTTGGCTAAGGGGTTTGAAGCTGCAGTTTGCTAAGAGCAGGTGAAGAAGCCAAGATAAGCAAAGGATTTATGACACTACAAAGTCTTCCTCATTCTTAGTTCTTGCTGACCTACAAAGCACAGGTAAATATGCTGCAGGAAAGCTCCTTAGGGTGGTAAATCATTGATGGGAGACATTTGCTGATGGACTTAATCTGGATCCAATAAGATTCCCATCTTAAATTTAAAATTATTTCCCCAGTGAAGAGGTCAAGGGCTGTTTACTGAGCATGCAACCCTCCTTTAGCTACAGGAGAAAAAATGGAGTCTGACTCCTCTGAAAACAGCCAAAAAAACCCCACAGGTCAGGACCTCATTTATAGCAAAATATATCAAAATTTCATGCAGGTGGAGTAAACCCAACTGCCCAGCAGCGCTTAAAAACAGAGAGATGTTTATTTTAGTTCCAATTTCCAACATTGGTCCTTTTTGCCTTGTGATCCCTCCCCACACATCTAGCTTCAAACAAAACCCTAACAGACAGCCATGTCTATTCTTAGCTTGAATTCCCAACTTTTGCCCCTTTTCCCTGTAATCCCTCCCTGGGCATCTAACCCAAACCCTAACCCTAACCCAAACTTAACCCTAACCCAAATTTAACCCTAACGCTAACCCTAACCCTAACCCAAACGTAACCCAAATCCTAACCTGAATTTAACCCTAACCCAAATTTAATCCTAATTCAAATTTAACCCTAACTCTAAACCTAACCCAAACTTAACCCTAACCCAAA
>VXAX01000179.1:52247-118470 GCA_013399835.1 Leptocoma aspasia | reverse complement strand
CTTCATGTTTTCCTGAAGTAGAATTCATTGAACAATCATGATAATATTCAGGGCAGTCAAACCTAGAGTTACTGACATGAGTCAAGATTAATAATGCCATCGAAAGGCTCATAAATGTCTGTCACATCTGTCATATCTGCCGTATTTGCCTTAGAGTGCCCATTCTAGCACAGGATGTTTGGCTTCTAGGCACTCATAAGGTCAAAATAAATGAAGTAATAATGAAGTAATGATAATAACTTTAAAGATTTTTGAGACTGGCTCATTATATCCTTGCCTTTATGATTATTTTTCAAAGCCTCAGTTTTTTTTTTTCTGAATGTGGCATATATTTTAAAACAGGGCTTTTTGCGGGGCAGGTTAAGAAGGAATCATGAAGTTGTAAACAACTATCCTACACTGGTCCCAAGTCCTGTTCACTACCCTTCTTTCCCCTTTTCTGATAGGTGTCGAACATGATGATCATCCCTGTGAAGTCAGGGCTCAAAATAGCCCATAGAACACAGCTGTTCCCCCAGACCTTGTCTCCAACTCTTAGTGGATTTAACCATCTTCTTTTGATCTCTGGCCTGAGAGCAGTGGTGGAAGGGCATACCTGAAGAACCCTTCAGTACCTCTGTTTATAACAATTTTAATTGTTCAGGTAGTGGAAGAGACTGTGAGATAAGCTGTGTATTTTGCTACTGTCATGTACATAAGCAACCATATGCACTTGAAACAAGAGTCCAATGACAATGGCTCTGTTATCTTTGAAAGCTTTTAATGAGCTCCATATGTCTAGCAATCTGCAGCACAAATTCGAGGCACAAATTAAAATGTGGCTTTTTATCTCAAGGACTCGTTGGCTTATTACTATGGGCCATGTTCTGACACTGGGAGGTGGATGTCTCTGGATAGTGTGACTGGTTCCTGATCTGAAGCCTGTAGCAAGCCAAGGTTTTCAGAGATAGGTAACAGCTTTTATTAAACCAACTGTTGGGAAAAGTAGAGGAGGTGTCAGGAGCACAGACTTTGCTGCCAAAACTTGGCTATTTTTTCCCCTGTTTGTATTAGTTTCCTTAATAAGGCATCTCTTTCCAAAATTTTCTAGTCCTATACCTTCAGATCGTTATGGCTTCAGTAATAAGGGTTTCATGAAAAGAGCTGAAAAGGTCACATTGCCATTCCTATAGTGCTGTAAACATCTAGTCTTGCATAAAAATAGACCAAGTGCCATTACTAGAGATAAACTTCGACCAATGACTTTTTTCTCTGTGCATTTTTGCAAGACTACATTTGGAACCAAATTTTGTTTCCAGAGTTCATGTTCAATTACAACAAGGTGGAATTCTGTTTTGCATATCTTACAGCACTGTCATAAGCAGCCATAAGCTGTGTTAGATTGCTAGCTTAGAGTAGGTTATTTTAGCAATCTACTAATTTCACCAATCTACCTGGAATTTGGTGCAACATTTACTGACAAAGTCTTCTCTATTGGCAACAGAGGTTCATTGTTTCTTCAGCCACCTTCAGTCACAGCATCCCAATCTCAAACTGTGGGAATATTAAAGGGATGTCAGCTCTCTTTGTGAAGTTATATCCTCACAACACTTCTATATTAAATGTTTGTCATTCTCATGGTCTAGCCAAAGGCACAAACAGTGAGAACTTAGCCAAGAATGTCCATCAGTCTGGAATAATCTTTGGTTTCTTCAGACACAAAAGAAGCCACAGATATTTAAGCCACTGGCTTCCTTGCAGTGGTAGTGGCCGCAGACTTTTTCCAATGTTTTTCACAGTAGAGAATCTGGTGAAATCTGGCTAAATTGCTTGGGCATTTAGCTTCAGCCAAAGGCTAAGTGACCTCTCCTGCTTCTTGTTGATATGGTGAAATAACCTCAATTTGCTTTATAGAAGAAATTGCCTTGAGATTATCTAATGAAGGTATTATTATCATTATTATGAAGTGAATGGGAAAAGTGTTTGGATAATTGACAGAAGAGAAAATGAGAACAGTGAACAGTTACAACTCTGAGGCCCCTTGGCAACAGATACCTTCTTAAGTGTATGTGAAACAGGCAGCTCCCTTGATCAGCACAGACCTCTCTGCTGGAGAGGCAGCTTCCTCTAGAAGCATAATTGTGAATTTAAATGCATGGGAACCGAGAAACAGAAATAACAAGGTTCTTGATTTCCACCCCTCCCACTAACTAATATGCATTTACTGCTAATTAACTTAGAGGTATAGACTGCATTCCCTGGCAGGAATTTGTCTCCTACTATTTGTTATGATGAATAGCAAAGGAAACATTTTTTCTATTTGAATTAATGTATCCCTGTTTCGTTTTGCTGTGGGTTTTTTTTATTATTTTGTTTTGTTTTGTTCTGTTTTATTTTGGTTTTTTAAAAACAAAAACCCCATCACTTGTTTTATTGCTAGAAAATACGTTCAGATTCTTCTATGGAGGGATTATCTTTCTGCTGCTCCACTGAAACACAGGAGTAAAAGATGAAGCAAATGTTTTAGGATAGATGCTTAATGCAGTCTCAAGTCCTGTCTGTGCAACTGCCCCTACACTCTCAGGAGCTGAGTAATTGCATCAGGCAGGTGACAGCCTTTCAGTGCTGCTCTGCCCAGGGAGGGTGGCATCTGGTGTGAGGTCAGCTAACATCCCAGGGTGCTGAAGTTGGGTCCTTGCTGCCACTAGTGATGCTTTTTTCCATCCTGGGAAACTCCACATGTGACAAATTGTGCATGCACATCCAGTGCTTTTTGTTATACTAATTTTTTAAAATTTCTATTTGTTTATTTAGTCTGACTTTTAAACATGGGGCTCAGGTGCCAATTTTTTTGGCCATAATGTATTCCACCTGGCCTCTGACTGCTGTGCCAGGAGGTCCTAGAGTTCCCCATGGTGCCATGTCATGTCAGCCAGCGTGGTGCAGATCTACCCAGCACCATCCCAAGACCAAGAAGGAACCAGAGGCACCCATTTAGATAACTGATTTTATTTCTCTGGGTGTTTCTCTTGCATCAGATATTTATCCTCCCCAAAATATTCCTGTTACTTCTCTCATTGGCATAGGGACTAGGTTTTCTGTAGAAAATAGAAAAAGCAACCTGATCTCAGTATTTCTTCTTATAGGGAAATATATGTTTTATTCTTGGTAGGGACATTGTTTATAAATAGGAGATGTGGACCTAGCAGGCAAACTCATTATACATTCCTTTCCTCCTCCTTTCTTGTTCTTGTGATTTTTGTTGTATTCAGAAAGCCTTTGTTGTCCAAAGTTACATGTTATTATGCTCCTAGCTGAAGCCTGGGAATGAAGGACAGTAAATTTTGAGTCCTCTAATGAGATAGGAAGCATGATCGAATGTGTAGGGACTGTGGCACTGCATGGTAGCTGCTGAAATGACTGCTAGGGAAGGCAATTTTCTACTTCATGTCCCTTTTCTCCATTCCTAATAATTTATATAGGCTGCAAGTTCTTAGCATGTTCCTACGA
The DNA here is from genome assembly GCA_013399835.1 of Leptocoma aspasia. Taxonomy (NCBI): domain Eukaryota; kingdom Metazoa; phylum Chordata; class Aves; order Passeriformes; family Nectariniidae; genus Leptocoma; species Leptocoma aspasia. The sequence continues at coordinate 114,981 of VXAX01000179.1, read as the reverse complement.
ATCTACACAATGCAACATCACTTCGGTAGGGTCCTGTAGAGCCCCTTGTCAGAACACATAATACGTGCTTGCAAACAAACGGTAATAAATTCCAATAGCAGTTAGTGCCGCATGAGCGTACCACAGAGGCACTGATTGTTCTTTCATTACACCGAGAAAAAGAAACATTCAGTCAATCAACACAGTGAGTTCAAGGCCTGGCTATCAGCACTAATAATGTCACTTGTTGCCAAACATAAGCAGAAACCTGTCAGAGGAGGAAAGGGTGGATAGCTACAACACACCTCTAAAGTGACCCAACATGACACAGCCCACATCATTTTTCCATGTGAGGTTTTCAGAGTGTTTTTATTTATTTATTTATTTTTGTCCCTGAGGATAAACCACTGTTAAAATAAACCACAAAAGCCACAACCCTCATAGCTCTCATTTGCCTCCTGCAGTCTGATCACAGGAATAAAGTATGAGAGCGTGAAGCACCTCTCTAGTCAAGCTGAAAGAGAAGGAGCTGACAAGCCAGGGAAATGTTCTCCTGTAACCTTGAACTTGTATTCACTTCCCTCTGAAAACAAGATGTCTCAAGGCAGACAGAGGTGGAGGTGAAGTACTTCACAACATCAATACCATGTTATAAATACCTCAGAACTGTGGTAGCCTGAAGGTTTTGTGGGCTCCATGGAATTTAAAATCAACCTACCACAGAGGGGTTTTTTTAACAGTGAAAAAAAAAAATCCAAGTTCAGCTTGTTGCAATTATAAATCGCTGGAAAAAGAGGGCTGAACAAAGGAATAACTCCTGTTCAGTGATTCAGTACGTCAGCTGACAGAGAGCTGAGCCAATAATCCGGGTGATACTCTGGAGAACTAGGGTAGGACTGAGGAGCTACACTCAATTCTTGGCACATCCACAAACTGTATAATACTGGACAAGCCAGTAAGTCTGTTTTGTTCTTCAGTATATCCTTTCTGAAATGGACACACTCCTTCTGTACTTTACAACATAGTTTTGGGAATAAAAATCTTTAAACTCTGCTACAAATGATTTGCACAGACAGAAGGACTCCTCACTGCTCATGACACTCAGGCATCCTGTCAGTTATTGGATAGAGGGAAAGGAGATTTGACCCCAGAACTTGGTCTCTCCATCCTTTACATGTTCAGCACACCATAAAGTGCCTGGAAAACCAGGGTAATTTTGGAAACCTTGTGAAGTCTGTGTCTAAAGGTAAATACACTTTCTGTAAGAAGTTGAGTCTTTTGATATCTTTTTCTTAAGTTTTTCAGACTTCCTGAGAGAAAAAAAGGGTTAATACAAATATAAATAAATACATAATTCCTAAACTTCACTGTTAGGAAAAAGAACAGAGAGATAGAGAGATAGATAAATAGATTTAATGAGAGCTCAGAACACGCAGACTGTGGTGAGAGCCATACAAAGGTAGGGAGGTAGCAAAAAAATCTGAAAAACGTCCGTGTTTCTGGTGGTGTGAGGAGCAGATGGGCTCCAGCAGCTTTGCTGCTTGGTTTCATTGTTGCTGTTGTACACAGAGCCATTCCCCCAGTACTGTTAATAACTGAAGTCCAAGAGAAGAATAAAGTGCGATGGGTTCTAACAGAAAGCATCAAGAAAAGTAGTGAAATAAAAATCTTTTTGCACCTCACACCACAGTGCTGTTCGTTACTGGGTTTTTTTTCCAAGCAAGAGCAATAAGGATTACAAGGCTTGTTGGGGAAGAATGAAAAAAGACACAAAAAGGGTTTTGGAGACAGGTTTTGGAGGCCAGTTTTGGAAACACGTTGTATCTGGAAATGACATCATGAATCTTAGACACAGCACTGGAAAAAAGAGGAATGAGAGGACAAATTTTTTTTTCTTACTGTATAATTTAGTCAAATCTCTGTCAAAAGAACAAGACAGAAACGTTGATGGTAATAGGATCTTATTTTAAGATAAGGGAAATAATACTCTGCAACTTCTTAGTTTTTTTCCAAATCTACTTTTAGACCACAAAATTAGGTGAATTGAATCTTACCTGTGGGACAAGACCGCAAAGTACAGTACTTGTCCAGCCATTTAGCTATAATGTCCTTTTATATATTCATAAATTCCTCCTGCTTTTATCATCATGACCTCAAAGGATGTTTCTTAAAATGCTATCTGATGGTCTAACTTCAGAAGAAGTGCTTTCTAAACATAGGTCACAACAGCCATTTTCACAAGGGAAATGTAGTGAACAAGTCACTTCTCTTGCCTGCTGAGGCTTTGTAGAACCCAGGAGTGGGCACCAGAGTATTATCAGTGGCTGGCTGCCTTATTGCCATTCTCAAAGTATCTGGAACTGATCTAAAGGTGAAACTGGGAAATTCAGTTTTAGGAAATTCATATACTTTTATTTACAGGGGAAAGAAAAGACAAGGGTAAAAATAAAAACCAATAGAGTGCCTTTTGTCTACATTTAGCTTATTTAATAAAGGCCCCTGAAAAATATGGGTTGGTGTCTGTCTGCTGTTCCTATGACAGTGCTGCACAGAAGGCATGTGATGGGGAGACTGAGACAGGTGTCTAACACAGACCTGCTGCAGATGAAGAGTGGTTAATAAGCAGGGTGCTAACACGTGTCGTTCAGATCCATGTAATCAGACCAGACACATTATCGAAACCAGGATGGAGCTAAAGGCTTCACTTTTCTAGGCATCAAAAAAANAAAAAAAGAAAGAAAAAGGAACAAGAAAAAGAGATGTGTGAATGAGAATGTATGCACAAAATCAAAATATGTGCACCCCCCTGTTGACATGAAAGAGACTAATTAATTATCTAACTTGTCACATCCCCAGCTTGTCTGCATTCTGTCTCGCATGCACATTCTCACTCCATCAGAGGTTGTTTTTTTCTGGGGATATAAAGCAAAATTTAAATTAAACACCTATAATGCTATGTCTGATATTAGTGATCACATAATTTTAAACATAATGAGAGAAGGTAAGAAGGAAATATAAATTCAGAGGGAAAAAACCCCACAACAGAAACCTAAACTATAGAAGGAAAAGTCAGGGAGATGTTTAAAGTCTCACAAAAACACACAGGTGGAGGGTTAATAGTGCTTTACAGATGCATCTAATATTTCTGGTAAACAGCTACTCTCTGCCAATTCTCTTTCTCTAAACTTCTAGACTATTATTCTTGAAATAAGCAGAGAATCAAGCAGCTGTCCTACCTGCTTATTCATGTTGAACCATAAGCTGAAAATCAGCCACTTCTAAAAATATATAAGTAAACCTTTCAATTTATTGTAGCTCTGGAATTTCATTCTGATGTAGCTTTTTTCCCTTATTTCATCAAATTTCTGTATTAATGTCCTTATCCTCTCCTTATTTCGTATCTTGCTCACTGTTTACTATGCTTTGTTGGAACTGTGAACAGCATCATCATGGACATACAGCAGAGCCCAACAGCTTATATTTCCTAATGACTAATGTGCGAGGATTTGTTACTTTGAGATCAAATGAAACTGAAACAGAAATCAACCCAGGATTTGCTTTGCAAAATCCCAAACTTCCTTCTTCAACCCTTAGTTTGCACTCACGTCAGAACAGAGTATTTCTCTTTTTGTCATGGGTGAAAAGCATTTGTGCATAGCAAAATTAATAACTTTTGTACAGTTTTTTAAACGAAGAAACAGAAATTGCAGTGCAAAATCCAAGGAAATTAAATTTAAATTTTTAAACTGCAAATAAAAGTACAAATAAACACTCTTCCCAGATTGTAGTGTAAAACAAGTCCTTTTTAAAATAATACAAATGAAAAAGACCACCATGGAAAACTGAGATATATTAATATAAGAAAAAAAAGCAAAATATTTTCACAATAACCATTTTCAGCTATTTTAAATGAGCTCTGATGTTTCATGTCTTAAAAAACAACTGTGACCAGTCAAACACTGAACTAATTTTGCTTCATAATTCCTGTCTCAAGCCAAATAATCTGAAGATGAAGTAAAATATGTGTAACAGAAAAATACTGATATTTTTAAAGGTTTCCAGAGGCAGTAGGTCTACAATAGCATATGATTTGACAGTTGTTTACTTGAATCATTAAGAATGAGATCTTTATTTCCACTTTGAATTTCCTGTTCTCCATCTTCCCTGTCCCAGAACCAGTCCCTGGTTCTGATTATACCTGTCTATGAGATTAAACATCTCAGCTAGATTTGGAAGTTGTCTTCTCTTGTAAACATTCTCCCTGTTTTGATATACATGACTATGTCTGAAAATATCCTCTTTAGCATCAAAACTGGATGAAATATGATATAGCTCAAAGGCAAAACCAGATGTCTTGGTGACAATTTTTCATACTGTCTCCAGCTGAAGAAAATAACACAATTAAAAAAAAAAAGGAGAGAGAGAAAGTGAAGGTAAAAATTTAGCCAAGAGTAAAAGAATTGGAAAGAAACTTATAAGCATATCCAAAAAAAAAAAAGGAAAAAATCCTCAAACACAGGCGTTGGTGCTCATTCCAGCATCCCTGTATGCTGCCCTGGCTGTCCCTTGCTGGCTGGCTGCCTTTTCTCTGCAGCATTCCAGGGGATGTTCAGCCCAGACTGGGAAGGGTAATGATGCCATGAGGCAACTTCTGGCAGCCCCAAAGCCGACTCAAACTGCTGTTTCTCTTGCTCCAAGATTGCTCCTGACTGCTAAAAAATTTTATTCTATGCCAGTGTGCTCCTTCAGGTTGACTTCTATCTTTCAAAAGCAACTTTGAAATTCCCTGCTGAATGTCCAGCCAACACTTATTTATTTACTGTGCTGGGTTTGGCAAACACACTGCAGAGACTGTTGTTCGTTTTATCCGTGTTCTTTCACATTTTCATCCTAACAGGGGTTGTTGCTCAGGCCATTAGCCAGGATATTTGGTTGCAGGGAGTGAGCAGGCACCTGCATGTGGCCAGGTGTCCTCTGCAGCCTGGCTGAGCACAGGTGGTCCATGAGCCTTTTGCCATGTTAAAATACAGTTACAGTATTCTCTAGACATCTCTGTCTAGAGAATACTGATGTGTAGTCAAAGGGTATTAGTGGAGAATAGTTAGGACAGAATTTGGCTTTCCTAATATCAGATGCCAAAGAATTGTTTGGTTGTGTCTAGGCAGGACACATTTTATAGCTAATGGAGAAGAATCAGCATTACTGGAAGTTGATCAATTTCAATTCTCCAAGAGAGTAATTTTAAGATGGGAAATATTTCTTTCTGTCAACTCTGAAAGAAACCTATAAATACTTGCTTTGATTTGACCAAAAGCTGTTAAATATCTTAATTACTGAACAGTACTACAAGCGTGTGAGCAAAGGTATTTAAATTGTCTCCCGTTAGGTTCTTTTTTCATCACCTGTTTTGTTAACATTCCTTTTTAATGAATTCTCAAGTTTTCAAGCTCTATTGAAAGAAACACTCTCAAAGACAGGAAAACAAGAAGGATTAGTAGTTTTGATCATGAGTAAGAATATCCTTGGATGGAATATTTATCAAGGGAAAAAAAAATGGAACATAGTAGATAAGTATTAATTATGAGGGGGTTGGACTGAAAAAGGGAGCCAAGTTTTTTTCTGGGAATAGAAGGGGCTGTCTCAGATGTGAGCTTCAACATAGATGCAAACCAGGGATGGGGGTCATAGCACTGTCCCATCACCAATATTAAATTTGCAGGATATGATGTCTTTCCCTAATTTTCTGGGAAATTGTTGAATGTCTGTTGAAAAGGTGATTTTTTAAGTGTATGTAATACCTAAGCATCTACATTGCTTTTCATCAGGTATTTTGCATATAATCAAGGTTTAGAAACAATTTGAAATATGTTCTATATGCCACGTACAGTTTGTTTTGGAACAGCCAAGAAAGAAAAAGGTAGATCCTTGAGCATAGTCTGACACAGAGCCACACATGCACAGGAAAACAGAGACTTGTTATGAGGCAGAGGGCCCATGCTTTTGAAACAATCATCAGCCTGGCTTTACGTTTACATCAGAGCAAGAGAACAAAAGACAGGGGGATCATAACAGTATACTAATCTGATCTTATTCTGGCTCTTTCTCTGCAAAAAAGAGACTTCCATAACATCTAAGAGGCATGTTTTTTCATATCTATCTAAGCACTCTTTATCCCAAGCCAGGTGGTTCAATTCAGCTTGAGATGAGAAGTCAGCCAAAGAGGGGACAGTAGCATAAAAGGGATTCATGCTCAGAAGGACAGCCTGCTTCAGCTTTAAATGCAAGACACACACACACACAGATTTCAATGGCTTGGGTACCACACAGTCATCAAATGTTGTCTGTGCTGCAGGTGGATTTTTGTTTATTTGTTTTTCCTGCCTCTGGATTATGAAAATGTTCTTTACTACTCATCTGATATATAATCCCTGATCTCCTGTTTATTCAAAGTAAAAAAACCTCAAACCATAGCAAAGCACAGCACACTGCTTTCACTGATTGTATGAGACATTTAGATACTTGGAAAAGTGTTGGGTTCTACTTTATAGCAAAGCCCTGCAAACCAGCAGACCAAAACCGAGCCCACTCTGAACAAACAGAGAAATTTCCAGGCTTTTCTCTTGGATCTAAAGGATCCTACTGCTCCATCCACCTCCTCCAGAAAGGTGAAGAGGAGATGGGCTGTCCAAACAGACATCCCTCCTCTCAAACAACTGAAGGATACATACATCTAACCTGAAAGAGGTGTCCTGTTTCCAGCTTGCCAGGAGCTGTCCCACTGCTCAAGAATTCCAGAGGCTTCCTTTGAAGGACTGCTTCTTTAGTGCCTTGGATATCACACCTCCAGAGGACACAAACCCTTCTCCAAATCAATAAATACAAAACTCAGCAACTGACTGTTTGCAGACTGTCGTTGCTGTCTTGCAATAGGTGAACACCTCAGGCCACAGGAACTGGCATCTGAGGGTCAGCTTCTCTTTCAGACAATCACTTTCTCCATAGTTGGAGATCTTTGGATTAACCACTCCTACTTTTCTGTTAGCAGTATGTACCACATGGGGTGGTAGTGGCATCCTCAGTAACAAATTTGGGTAGGAAGGAAGGTTCATTTTTCTCCCTCCTAGTTACCAGGCAGGCTGCATAGGGGCAAAACCCATATATTTTGCAAAGCAATCATTATGCAGAAAGAAGTGAGCTTTTGTGTAGAAAGGGGACTGGAAGAGCCAAAAGCCCTGCAATGGCATTTATGTATTCCTCAGGTATGGTTTTATAACAGACTACTAGCAGCTTTGAGAAAAAAAGACATTATAAACACTACATTTAATTATTATGATGGAGGCTGAAAATTTTTGCCACCTCTAGAAAAGCATCATTCTCTTCAGAAAGGATGAATTTGTTTCTTCCTAAACTGCCTAATGAGATGAACGAATATCAGACAACAATAATTTCTTCTAATTACAGGAAGTCTAGAATAAATTAAAGCAGGGAAATATCTATTTCTCTCTCTTGTTTTGTTTTTTTTTTTTCTTTGTACAGCAACGTTTTTAGTGTTCATCAACGTTGCCCCTAAGGCAGAAAGAGAGTCATGCATGATCAATTTGTCTTACAAGCCTTCCAAAATAGTTCCCTCTCTCCATTTAGCACTGTCAAGGTTTGTTCTTATTTGCCATTTCAGACAAGATTTAGAGCTTCCACACTTTGATTCTTGGGATGAAGGAGGATTAAAGTTTTCATTGCTTGTTTGTAATGAGGCAAATTGTAACTCTAATTATGTAACCAATTTGCTGCAGTTAACTCTTGAAAAGAGCAGCCATGGTCCTGGCAAAGGTTCATTTTGCACTGATGAGGTTCGTAGCCAGTGTAGAAAGAGCAAGTTTAAAGGCAATAGGATCTGGACGCCTAAAATTGACATGGTTTTGAAAAATCCAATGATAGTTATTGAGAGGCTGGAAAAATAGTGCAGATAGCAGTGACTGCTTAAAGCTAATGCAAGGGAATCCAAATATCTTCATGTGTTTTCCTTCACATTAATCCTGTTCTGAGATCAGAGGAATTTCATTAAAACACCCAAGCTAGTTAAGATCTAGCCTCCAAGAAATGCATAAATCAATTTTAAGGGAAGAGAGACCTTTCTGATCACCTGCATTACATAGGAAGCAGACATGCAAACTTCACTTTTTATTGGAACTAATAACTTAATGCCAAATTCATAATTTCTAAAAAGATAACTTGTTTTCTTCAAAGGACTCCTAAATATGGAAAGTTCACTGCCCCAGTTTTTAATTTTACTCTTACTAAAAATGAGCAAGTTACTTTTCATTGCTTGTTACTTGCTTCAGCCTCCAGAGTTGGGGCTTTCTTTTCTTTAATGATACAACATCAAAAGGACATGCATGTTACTGCTATCTTCATAGATCAGTATTCTTACATTGAGGTCCAATTGTTTCTCTATAATCTCTGTCACTAAATAAATGTAGACTGGATTTTTTTTTCAGCTTCTCATTAGAAGAGTATTTTTTCAGGCCATAGGAGAGAATTTTGGACAGAAGAGAGTTGCTGGCAGGTCTTGGTACTTCTTTGGATCAATATTTTGGCCAGTTTATGTCCCTATATCTGTCACAACCTTTTTGGAAATTCCTGTTCTTTCAAGGTGGGGTCCCAGAGTTGCATCCTCACTTTTCAATCCAGATGGATTATGCTTGGCTGTAATACAGCACAGGTTCTTTGACCTCAGCAGACTTATAACATTATTGACTCATTGCTGATGGCTGAAGGAGACTCTTAGTCAATACTCAGCTCTTTATATTATCAATGAAGCTTCTTTCAATGATATATTTTTTTCTGTTCATTAATCAAAACTATCTGTGAAAAATGTGTTATAAGAACTGTAAATAATTTGTGCTACCTCAGTGGGCCAGGCACATGTGTGTTTCTGTATCTGTGAGCACTTCCCCAACATACATTGTTTTGCTGTTGCTGTTTGAGTTTCAATGTGCAGAATCAAGTGCTTTGTTAAAGCACTTTGCAATGTGGAATGAGCTTGTTGACTTGTGGGAAAAAAGACAATGGCAATATTAGGTTTGCTACCAGCTAAGAGAAACTCTTCTTTAATTCAAGTGGTTGGATGATGGTAAACATTCCAATGCTGCAAGTGAAGGGCTTTTGGAACATCCTTGGGTCACTCTTGAGAGTAAAGAAAAAGAATAAAAGATTTCAGATACCAGTGCAATTGCCTACATTTCTTCTGCTTGTTGGCAGCTTAAAAGTGCAAAAATGAAAGTCACTGTTGCATCTTTACAGAGTTCCAGTGTGCTTTGTCCCTGAGACAGCCAAAGTAATTGCATAAATATATTTCAGCCCAAAATAAAACCCACAGTTCCACACTGGAGTTATTTCTTCTTGTTGAGGCTTCATAGACAATAATTTTACTGACAAAAAGAGTTTAGCTGCTTGAGTTGGGGGAGTTGTGACTCTTATTTTGAGATCCAGAGCCTTAGATATGCTGTGGGCCACAAAAATGGGTACAAATGAAAAATCTATTCCCTCAAAAAGGAAAAACAAAAAAGAAAGAAACAAAGGGAAGCATGAGAGTTTTGTAGTAGTTTATCAAGGAAGAGCTGAGCTACTTTGCCTGTGGGTTAGTAATCTAAATAAGTATTTTCTGGCAGGAAGCAAAGGGGGGAAAAGGAAAAAAAAGATGAATTATTTCCATATTAGGCTGGAAAAACACTTACTAATACCCAGAAAGCTTCACTCATTTAAGAAACTTGACAGAATCAGAAAAACCAAGCCAAAAAATAGGAGCCTAAAGTGCCCTTTGAATTAAATATACACACTGACATTTAGGAAAGTGAGTCAAATGATTCCTCACTGCAGCTCTTAGGGTCCTGGGAGTTTCTTCCTCAGATTTTTGGGATTAAAAAAAAGGCATCCGTAAACTAATTTTTCCTGTATATGTTGTACTACACTGAATTCAGCTGAAATTGTGGAGATGATGTTGCAATGTGCCGTGTTATAACAGATTAATTGATCATGAGGTCTTCAGGTAAGTGGGAACCTTGAGATTCAAACATTTAGTTTTAGATTATTTCTAACATTGACTGAGGATGTGATTAAATACCCCTGAGACTATCAAAGCAACCTTTTTCTGAGTCTGCTTTGTAATCCCCTAATTTTAATTTCTTGCTTGCAAAGTGTCCCTTCTCCTGCTAGACAGAGTGTCTCTCTCTTGGCATTTGCCACAATGACACCACTCTCCTGGACTTTGGAAATGGTGGGTTTAGAACACCTCCAACATCAAGCCTTCTCCTTCCTGCTCAGGTGTTTCTTACTGAAAAGCCATGATGATGAGCTAAAGGGCTCATCAAGGCTAAATTTCCTTGTGAATTTTGTCCCCATCTCCCTTTGAGAAAACAGTAGGCTTGAGCTATATTTCACAGAGGTGTGTTGTGGTAGGCTCCACACCTGTGTTCAACTTAGAGAAAAAATTTCAGGCATCCTTGTGCTTGACACTTCCTAGTGCTGCCAGCTCTGAGCTGCTGTTGGTTTTGCTTGCCTGTTGTAGGTCTGGCTGTGTGAGCAAAGCCCTCCCTCAGGCACAGGAAACACTTTCTTCAGCACAGCAACTCCCACCACAACACAGAAAGGTTATCTTTCTGGATCTGGACCATGCCTCTTAAATGTCCAGAAAACAACCTGTGGAGGAAAAGGATGAATCTATGGAAATCATTGACAGCTGCAAAAAGTAAGTCTGAAAGCAGCATATAGGAAGGCATATAGGAAAACTGTCCCAAATTCAGTGGTGTTAGTGAGAGCAAGTCCTCAGTATTGCTGCACCTGTTTATAACAGCAGTGTATTTGTCCTGCTTTGTGCACTGAATAGGACAACAGGGATTAGCATTTAGAATAGAGTGAAGATCTGTCCAGCTCTCCCTGGATGACTGTGTTGATTTGGGAGCTCCTGTAAAGTCTACTGCTCTGTCATGTTCTCAGATACTATATTTTTTTTTACTGGTACTAAATGGTTGTCTATGTCAGCTCAAGTTACAAAAACAAGTGGAGTCTTTTCTGGCAGATTTTTAGGATACAGTCTGTGATTGATGTAAAGTACTAAACCACAAAGAGCATATGAAACGGTGAATGCGAAATGTGAATTTTCACTATTTCTTTATAAGGAATGGTTTTCTCCCCATAGAAACCTTGCTATGCAAAAGAGTGAATAACAATCAAGATTTGCCTTTTGGTGGGTGAAACAGAACACTGATCACCTGTGGCACTGGCAAGGGTGAGCTAGCAGTGCAGCAGGATGATGATTTCAGAGTTGTTGAGAGAAAACAGGAAATAGTGATTATTTGTTTGTCATTGGTTCTTTCCTTTATGGATGCTGGTCACTGGGACAATATTTACTAGCTGGCTGTCATGAACCTACTATGTTCCACCTAAAGCTTTTTCAGATACCATTACAATTTTTGTTTTCTTGGCTGCTAATATTCCTCTTTAGCAGAGCTCCTGTTTTATTTGTCCCACTGTTGAAATTAATTACTCGTGGCATTGCTCCTCAAAACCAACAGCATATTGGTTGTAAATGCCCCAGCCCTGGAGGTGTTCAGGGTCAGGTTGGATGGGGCTTTGAGTAACCTGATTTAGTGAAAGATGTCCTTGCCAGTGGCAGGGGGAATGGACAAGATGATATTTAAAAGGACTCTTCCAACACAAATCGTTCCATGATTCTATGATTCTTTGATATGTCTGCAAGACAATAATATGAGAGAACTCAGGAGTGTGCTGTCTCACATGACTGGTCCATACTGCTGCTTATAGGCTGTCTGCAAAACTGGCTGTAGCTAAAGCTCAAATTATTAATGCTGTATGATGGAAGAAGGGAGCTCAGTTTCTCCTGGGTAGATGTCATCTTACCAGGCTGCACTTGTCTCATTCACACTGCTAGTGAAGAACAAGTGCAGTTTTGGCCTGATCTGTGGACCTAGATTTGCTCACTGGATTGGAGACTATACCTCAAATATGTCTCTCTCCCATGGGAGAGGTCCTCAATTCATGCTGCTTAAAGTTTTTGTGAAATTTTGTAGTATCTACGATGGGTGGGTCTGATCATGTTCTGAGCAGCACTGAGCTGAAAATGTAGATATGACAAAACATACTTTTGGGAAGTGGAAGCTGAACAAGGCTAAATATGCCTCCTGAAAATGCACCTCATTTGTAACTGTTTATCTCTAATGAATTTCAAGAATTACAGTGGAGTTGGAAAGTGATGGCTGTTATCAGTCCACAAACACATCTAAAACCTAGAAATGTTGACAGTGGATACATTTCTTTCAGGCACTGCCTTTTGGCAGCAGATCAGATTATCTGTGTGAGCCACACAAATCACACGCTTTCCCAGGTGAGCATTAGCAGAACCATCTGGCAATTAGAAGTCTCCGGGGCAGTCAATCCAACTTTGAGCTGGATTAACTTGGAAGTTTCAAACACTGCCATTTCTTTTTGGTAGTCAGAGAGGTTTTCGGCCCTTGTAAATAAGACAACCATTTGATCAGGGACAGAAAGGATTATTCAGTTATTTATCTTCAGCCCTGTTCAGCTTTCCATGAGGTCAGTCAAAATCATCTCTCTTAGAGCACATATATAGAGGAAATGTATATGCATGGTTCAAATCCAGCCAATTTTGGGGATGAGTAAGTTGGCTGAGCATGCAGAGAAGATCTGTAGCAATCTTGGAGCTTTATGTGGTGTAGACAGCAGACTGTGGGTAATTTTGGACAGAGAGTACCCGGTGCTGTTATTTCACAGAAACTGTTTAGCTTTTGCTGTATTTCAGCAGTGACAAAAACTCCCACAGCCTCACCATAGGCCCTCTTGATAACAACTGAAAAAATCTGTATCTTCCAAATACGTTATATCGTTAGATGAAGTGGACAAAAACAAAACAAGTATGTTTATGACTTAGCCTGAGGAGATAATTAACTTCTGAGTGCTGAGATCCTTGATTGCATTCCTAGCATGATCTTAATTGGAAGTCTGAACTTGAAAAAGGTTGTAGTGTTTGGAGGATATCTGAAATGGTTCACTGAGAAATTGTTTGTTCATAAATTTGAAAGGTAATCCAGACAAATACCTTTTACTTTGCCTTTGTTGTAATTGTTGTGGTTGATGATGATGATAAAAATATCTATTACAGCAGCAGCAAAAGCACCAGACTATTCAAAGAGAACATGTATCAAAATGTATTGAGCCACTTCAGGGAATTTCAAAAGAAAGAAGTTTTACAAAAAGGGCTGAATACATACCAAATGACAATACTTAGAAATCTGTGTTACTGCTCCAGAGTGTGCTACGGTACTTTGCTGAAACTATTGACCTCTTGTGTGTTCTCAGTGAGAATTGTCACAATCTAAGATTTTGCATGGAACTATGTTATGTTGCACATGCACTACAGTAGGTTGCCAGTATAGATGACTAGAAACTCTTTTGTTATGCTGTCAAAAATCTCTGCCCTTTCCCTGTCCCTGTTATAGGCACTTGGCTAACAGGAGTCACAGTTCTCTGTGATCAGTGAGGGCCACAAATTGCATCCTTCTTTCTGAAAAAGGATGAATCCATACAGGGTCAGAGAACACCTCCATCTCACCTAAGCTTAGTCATGCAGAGGTTGGGCATACAAGAACACTGTCCTTGGTGCTCCCTAAAGTCAGTGTTGAAACTGAAGGCAATTTAACATGTCTAATTGAAATTTGACAGAGGAGACCTTATTGTGGCCTTTGAGTACATAAAGGGGGCCTAAAAGTAATGTGGAGACAGACTTTTTGGTAGGGTCTATAGCAATAAGACGAGGGATAAGGATTTAAAACTAAAGGAAGGGACATTCAGTGTAGGTGTAAGGAAGAAGTTTTTCACAATGAAGGTGATGAAACACTGGCATAGGCTGCCCAGATAGGTGATAAATATCTCACTCCTGGATACACTCAAGGTAAGGTTGATTTGAGCTTTGAGCTCTGCACACGACACTTGTTTTAGTTGAAGATGTCTCTGAACATTGCAGGGAGGTTGAACTAGATGATCTTTAAAGGTCCTGTCAACCTAAAGATTCTATGTTTCTAAGTATATAAGATGAAGAATATAAATAAGTATCTGAAGAGGTTGTTGAATATATGCAGAGCCCTTTCTCTTGACCAGGTTAGACTAAAAACTGACTTTGAGATGTTTGAAAATTTTGGTGAAATTAGGATAACATAACGTGAAAAAAATTTTTGATAATTCCTTTTGATCCCTGAGGAAAAATGGCAGCAGAAATATGGGCAAGTTTCACATTACCTGTGCCCAGGAACCTGGATCATCAAGCCCACTTGACACAGAAGTCTGCAGTAAGAGTGGCTGCTCCTGTTGCAGAAATCACAGAATATGCTGAGTTGGAAGGGACCCACAAGAGCCATCCAGTCCAACTCCTGGCCCTGCACAGGGCACCCCAAGAATCACACCATGTGCCTCAGATCTTTGTCCAAACTCTTCTTGAACATCAGACTTGGTGCTGTCCCCACTGCCCTGAGGAGCTGTTCCAGTGCCCAACCACCCTCTGGGTGAAGAACCTTTTCCTAATATCCAACCTTTCCCTCCCCTGACTCAGCTTCAGGACATTCTCCTGGGTCCTGTCACACAGAGAAGAGATCAGTATCTGCCCCTTCAGCTGCCCTCATGAGGAGGTTGTAACTGTGATGAGGTCTCCTCTCAGTCTCCTCCAGGGTGAACAGACCAGAAAGATAACACTGAGCTTTCAGATGAAACAAATTAGCAACACTGATAGACAACTAACTGGAAGGATGGAAGCTATTGGAGCAGAAAATAAACTATGGAGCTCTCAAGGGAACAAAGATGCTGTGAAGGTTAGTTCAACAACAGAAATGTTAAAAACGGAAAAATTTGTGCATCTCTCTGAACGCAGCAAGTACTGTCACAAGGATGTGATACAAGTCAGGGTCCCCACACAGATAAATGAGATGGGACACAGTAGTAGACCTAACTGAGTTGGATTAACCCAAGAAAAGCTAACTGCAGTATCAATAAACAGAAAAGATCATCTGTGGTTTTTGATGTGATTGGTTCAGAAGGTCAGAATGATTGTTATCCAGAAAACAAAGAAATTCAAGACTGGGACATATGCAAAATAGAATAGTCTGCAAATGCAGAATAAAATAGTGGGATAAACCAACTAACTTTCAGATAAGAGCTGAAGAAATTATTTTATAGGCAAAAAAACCCCCACACAATTAAAATTAAATTACAGATACAGAAAGTACCCAATCCCCTCCAAATGTGAGACATGGAGAGAATAGATGTTTTAAAATGTTACAGAACTCTTCATTCAGGGGTAGGAAATATCCTTTGAGAAGAGTCTCTAATGAATATACAAGTTTAACCTTCACTTGCTGCTGCTGCCATCCAGGCTGATGGGGTGAGGAAAATGCTGTTGGCTGGAAAACACCTTAGGGAAAGCAAAAAGTGGAAAGACATGTTTTTTATATCTATTTACCTTTCCTACCTATTTCTCTATGTCACCTCTCTTTGTTAAATTCAAGGCCACAGCCTAGACTTTAAATTAAATAGCTTTGTTTCCAGTGATGATATTGGGGTTTATTAAATTCTTGTTTTGCTGCAGTGGATAGTATTTATAAAATTTTCCTCACAGAAGTCAAAAATAGCTTTCTGTTCCTTAGGGTTGCAGGGGCTGCTTTTCCCTGTGCTGTTAACTTGGCTTGTATTTTTTAAACACAAGTAAGTAAAAAAAAAAAACAAATAGAAAAGGGAAAGTTGGGCTTCTCTCTTTCTCATACTATTTTCTGTAATTGGACATGAAATAAAAGCAAGTAAAATTGGCAGATAGCATTGTGTTCTGGGTGCTGTGAGGTGCCAGAAACAGTGTTTTGCCTGCACACAACTTGTTTTTTAATAGTCCTTTTTATTTTTCACTCATAACAACAGAAGTCAACTATTAAAAATCAAATGTTGAGATGAATTGAACTAAACAAAAACATGCCGAAGGCGACAGGCAGGGTTTAACACTCTGTAACTTTTATCTCTCTGGTGTCTCTCTTTGATGGTTGACATGGCAAAAGAATTCTCACAACACTTCTGAATCCTGATCACTTTGCTAATAACAGGAAGACCGCCACTGCATCGTTTCTACTCTTGAATCCCTCTAGATACAATTCCTTGCTTACCTACTTGGTATTCACATGGCACTGTTCAGCAAAGACTTAATGAAGAAAATAAAGAAATTCTTATGGAATCAGCAGATGATGGTGTTGTATTATTATTATTATAATTATTATTATTAGTAGTAGTAGTAGTAGTGGTATTGCTCATTTGATTGTCAGTGGTGCCAAGAGAGACCAATCAAGGATCTGCTAAGATGTAGCAGATAGACCCTCAGTGGAGTATAGTACCACATAAATTAATGGAACTGGGATGGTTTAAACCAATTAAGATTCTATAGGTCAAATAAGCCCCCAGCAGTGGTGTGAGGTGCGGACAAGTAAATGAAAAATTGAGCATGTTTCTATAACCATTAATACAGTCTTTGCTCCACAGACTCCCCAGACACTATCAGTCCAAAAGATTGCAGGGACTTATGGAGGAGTAATGAAGTCAGGGCTAAAGAGATTTCAGATGTGCTAGTAATATTCTTAAAGGTTTTGTCAGTTTTCTCTCTATGGGGAAAAGGTCTTTTTTGAAGGCACTGAGCTGCGGCTCAAAAGATTTGCAATTCGTTCCTAGTTCATCGTGGACTCCCTCTTTGATCTTGGAAAATAACCTGTTTTGCTCATGTGAAAATAGGAATGCTAATAATAAGTCCTTGCCTGTCCTGCAGGACTAGGTAATATGGACACAGTGGGCTATGGCATTCTACATCTGTGTACAAACAAGGGATTGCACTTATCAGCAATCTTCACTGACTGCACTACAAATCATCATCAGAAAATTAAAATCACAGAATAACAGAACATAATTTAAAGGAGTATTTATCTGCTACTCATGTTATACCCTTTAAGTCCAACAAAAGCAAACTTTTGCTCCTGTGTCAGAACTTTTCTAAAAGTAAAAGTGAAATCACGGTTGTCGGAATCCAGGGCACAGGGAATATTTCCCTGCCTGTATTAGGGAGCCCTGACCCCCAGTCAGACACTGTTTTTAACCTCTGTCCCAGGGAAAAAATTGCCAAGGCTTTGGGATGAGTTGGAGAACACAGGTGTGAACTAGGTATGTAGCAGTAGTAGTAGGAGTCTATCACAGGGTGAAGGATTTGGGGTTTTAGGATTTTAGTATGAGAGTGAATGGGAGACAAGATGGAGGATTTAGGGTGTGGTTTCCTCTCCTTCTTGTTCTTCTTCTTCTCCATTTTCTGTAGCATTGGTGGCAAGAAGTCATTGGTTAGAGAAAGCAATTGCATAGGTGCTACGTGTGTAGTGTAATAGGAGTCATTGGTAGTAAAGTAAAAACAATGTACGTGTTAGAAGGTAATTGGATTAGGTATCTTTAAAAAGACCTTGGTTTTGGGTATCGAGGCCATTTTTTGCCATTTTTTGTCCATTTTATGCCTTGCTTCTCATACGCTCAGTCTGGCATGCAGACGGCGTACTGAACTTAAGAGAAAAATAAACAACAACCTAAAGACCAAGAGACACAGAGAGTCCTGTGTGTCTTTCATCTCTGGCAAAGAACTTGCGAGAGGGAACCTCCTTCAAGGGCCCAGGGGGTAGGTTCCCAGCAGTGTGTGGGGTTCAACAACAAACACCATCAAGCAAGAAAAGAACCCCAACACATGGTCAAAGGTAAAAGGGTTTTATGATACAAGGTGAGCCAATATTTTCAAGCTTCTAAAAAGTCAGTTGCTTTCTGGTTTTTTTAAGTGCTAATGATTAAAGCGCAATAATATGCAGCTTTGAAAGACTGTGATGGAACCTTTACATAAGGAAAATCAGATTTTCCTGTTTCAGATTGTCACTGTGATAGTATATAGGTATAGGTGTGGTCCACAGCCTTTACACAAAATCTTCCCTGCCTTACTCCTGTTGAGCCTTCTGTGTCTATTTACAATGGAGTAAGGTTGCAAGTTTTTGTACTCCTATCTCTCTGCTGAAGCTCTGCTTCCATTTCCAGGAAAAGCAAATCAAGGGCTATATCTTTACTGGCAAGTTAAACAGAACAAAGCACAAACCTGAGAGCTTGTGTATGATCACCCATCTGCTAAACTGTGAACAAATTGAAAACACTGAGAGGGTGGTCAGGCATTGGAATGGGCTGCCCAGGGAAATGGCAGAATCACCATCCCTGGAAGCATCCAAAAAGTGTGTGGGTGTCTCACTGGGGACTGGTTTAGTGGTAAACGTGGCAGTGCTGGGTTAATGTCTTTCCTGACCTTAGTGATCCTATGGTTCAAAAATCCATGCCATGGAATAAACCTGTGTCTGGTAGCATGCCAGCAAACATTGCCTAAGTGCAGTGGTTAGCACATGTCAGGAATCATTTCTAGAATCTACTTTGGGGATAATCCCTTCTTGGTCAGGGTTGGGAGGTTTAGCTGTTTGAAGATGAGCTGTGCGACACCGTATCTCAGAACACTGCCCTCAGTCTGTTCTGTTTACTGATATAGAAACAGTAAGGTGTTCATTAGTGTTTGGGGAGAAGAAACTCCTGAAAGATTTGAGTAGGCAAATTGTCATATGAGCATCTGTCAACTGGTAATGAAGTCAGATTAAATATTTGTGTAGTAGAGTCATAAAACATAACTGTGGGAGTGACATGGGTCCACTTCTTCATCAAAATCAAGTAGAGTAAAATTAGAGACAGATGTTTCCTTAGGTGCTTCCAGATGGTTTTAAATGTCTTCAATGATGAAGAAAGCACAGATTTCCTGTGTAATCTATTCTAGAGCTGAATTGACTTTTGAGATGGACATCTTTTTCTTGTAAATAGCAGTTAATAATTTTTTTCTTTCTTCATGTGAAGAAGAAAGTTTTTGGAGTTTAAAAGATTGGCAGTCTACTGCCACTCATGTGAGCATTCAGGATCCTTTCCTTATTGTTTTTTCTTCCCAGGGAAAGATTTCAGAAGAATAAGGGAACTGGAAAGTGAAAAAGACTTACAATAAGGAATGGGAAGGATGGCAGCTTGTAATTTGTAGTAGGAACCATGTATTATATAAGATAAAAATAAAACTTGGACAAGGCTATATTTTGGGGTCCTAGTGGCATCATAAAATACTCTTGTTTTTTGCTTTTATGACTTATTTTGATGTCAGCAGAGTCCTGAGATATTTATGTAGCCTTGAAATTCAAAACCATCTTCTCTTTAAAGCATTTGGTTTTAAAAGGGGTACCTTTGTAAGTGGTAAAAAAAATATCTCTCCATTGTGAAATATCAATTATTTGTAAGTGCTTGGATTAATTTATTAGATTTTATGGGTAAAAGAAATGGAAATTGTTTTTTACATTAAAAATTAATATTTTACATCCAGCTGTGTCTGGCTGGGCAATAAATCAGCTCCTTACAATTACTTATTTGTCAGTCAGCATGTTAATTCAAAAAGCAAGGAGCTTGCCTGTGGATCCTGCTCTGCTTGAAAGCAGGGAGTGTTCAGGTCAAATCAATTTGAGCAACAGTAATTAAGAACAAGATTGAAGATCCTTCCCTACCTCTGTAGTAAGCATCTGGAGTTACTTTTTAGAATGGATCCACTTCTAGGCAGCAGTGGAGAATATTGAAGGTAGAGAACACTACTTAGGAAGAGCTTTTTAAAATGCTTAAGAGAATTTGCTTATATGAACCAAATCCTTACCCTTTCCTCTGAATAAATCTGAGTACTTCATATTTGCTAAGTGGGGGAACATTTGTCTTTTCAGCTTATCTATTTACAGCTGCACATCACATAACCTTCAGAGGATGTATTTAAGGAGTCTCTCTCCACAGGAGCAAATTAAACAAGGCTGGGGTAAGGTAGTGCCCCAAGATCACCATGATCATGTAAATTGCTGGTGGTATCTGCTGATTTTTTAGTCACTACTCTCCCTGACAACATCTGATCATGTTTCAGGAGTTGTACCAGGGACCATCCTCAATACAGACTTTGTGGACCCTTATTTTAGCAGGTAAAAAAGTTCATCTATGTTAAAGATGAACTTTTTTGTTCATCTTTAACATGATGTATGTTAAAGAAACATTCTTTAGCCTTTAAACCTAGGGTCAGAAAATGGACACAAGTTCTTTTCACTGGTGTTGATATAGCCAGAATATTTGAGTTGATGCCAGCAGAATGAAAACCTAATAGAAAACTAGTAACTTTATCAAAAGTGATGAATGAGGCACAAAATTACATTAAAATTAAAAATAAAAAAACCTCATAGCTACTGATGTAAATAAAAAGCTTCCCTCAAATATTTCTTTAGGGTCTTCTGATTTGGCAGAGCAACAGAAAATCTTGTTTAATTTTGATAGAATGTAAGTTTTTTAAGTTTTCCTTGGCTATCAAGATGAAATATTAACTGTAACCAGAGCTCTAGTTGTACAGCATTCCTAATGAAGGATTCTGTCATGACAGGGAAACTAAGTCAATCATATCCAAGAAAGATAACTAGTTGCACACTTCTTGCTATACAATATCGTATTCAATTCCAAGTAAATTAAATTACTGTGGAAATAAGGTCACACGAACTCCTACTATACAAAAGAATCTCAGACCTTTGGAAGTTGCAGAAGGTGAAGAGAAGGCTCAGAACTCTGCCTTTCCAGACAATTTCATGTATTAGCATTGCTCGCTTTCTCCTGTGCTGGGATCCTGCTGCAGAAGTGCAGGGGGTGCATGGGGCTGGGGACTGAGGGACACATAAAGGCCTGGTGCTGAAACCAGGGGGTGCAGTAGAAAGCATGTTTTTCACCAGTAGCACTACAGAAACTCCCATGTCAACTCACCCTATGTCCTATGTCCTGTGCCTGAACAACTTGTCTGTTATGAGGGAAGCTGTTGAGTGTCTCTACACCCAACCCTCTCATGCAGCCATTTGTCTCACAAAGTAGCATTTCTCTAACTAAAACTACAAGTAATATTTGGCACATAATGAAGTTTTACTGCTTCTATAAAACCTATGTATTTCTGAATGCTAGTTTCTGGCATCATTTGATCTCATATTTATGTGTACACAGACAGTCATTTACTGAGCCTGGTGTAATGAGAAAAAAGCTGGCTGGTGAAACCACATCATCCCATCACCCACCTGTAAAATATAGCTAACTTGAATGCATTTGAATGATTATATATAAACTAATTAAGGACTGGGTGAATGATTTGTGAAGTTGTGGATAAAGAGTCCAAAACAAGGTGGTTACAATAAATTGGCAGTGGTTATCTCAAGGTCATGTTAAAGCTGTGCTGTCCAAATGATAGCATTAGCTAGCAATGATCTAATTAAAAACTGTACACCGAGTTATAAAGAAAGAGCTCAAGAGTAAACAAGTGGCAGAGTCTAGATTTATTTGCCATGCAATGAAAGCAATCACAGCATGATGTTGAGGTGTCCAGCACAAGGAATTAGAGTTCATAAATAAAAAGCAACTTCTGCAAGGCTGTGTATTTCAGTATAAACAACAAAGCAATAGTAAATGTGTTTCATGCCATGCAGCTGCAGGCCTAAAGGCATGATGATGAAGATGATTAAGAGTCATAGTTCTCTGAGAGTTCCTTATCAATTTACAGAGTAATGTTCTCCAATGGATTGGTTTGTGAGACCAAAGACAAATGACTGAATCAAAGTGAATTTCATCAAAGGCAAAAGGTGTGTTCAGTGGGATCACAGCAAATGTAACGCAGCAGGAGCAAGGCAACAAAAACCACTGTGTCAGCCATGCTGGGAGCAGGAAACAGTCTCCCTTGGCCGTGTCTCCAAGATTATGGCACACATATGCAACCACAGTGTCACAGCACAAGCTGGCTTGTACTGGGCAATTAATTCAGCCATAAATAAGAAACCCAGCTGGGTACCATAAACAAGTCCCTGGCTGAGGGATGATAGGATGGATTTGGGTACCTACAGGGACCTTACCCAACCCTGTTCCATGCTAAGCTGCAGACATCTCACTGGCACAGGAGCTGGACAGTGTTTAAGCCAGACCAATGGGCTGTCTGGACCAGAAGATTCAAACCCTCATATTTAAGGAGGGTGGGACAATAAACCAGGCTGCTGTCACATGGGAATCCTGGGGTGTGTGTCCTCTCTGGCTCCAACCTACAACTCCACGTAACACCACAGTGCAGGGAGAAGGGGAGACAGCTCCGCAGTGGGAGTGGTAAAGGGCATCATCCCATTGACTTCAGCAGAGACCAGATGTTTTTCAACAATCTAGCTAAAGAATCTCTGGTTCATTGTCAATGTATAGCAAATTAAATGGAATTAAGAAGATATTAAATTACAAGGGGTTTCCGTTTCTTTAGTTTTGAATTGAATCTGGTTGGAAACCATGTTAGTTAACCCTGAGAAGCTATTTCCCATTTTTGAATCTGTCTGAGAACAAACCCACAGAAACAGAAAAGAAGAAAATAACTATTTTCTTTCTGATATAAATATACAACTTTCATTGGCATTTTAGTGCTGCATTCTGTCCTGCATTCATATGATCATGCATAATATGATTTTCTATAGGATGCCAGACTTTCAAATTTTCTGATTTGCCATGTTACCTCAAACTATGGTATTAATATTTTCTTCTTCAATGAGCACTGAATACAAACTGGGGCTGAGCAGCACCAACTTAATTAGCACTTTTATTTTTATTCTGGATTCTTTTTTGTAATAAAATCAAATATTACATCAAACTTTTTTTCCCCTTTGCCTTTTGTGATTTTCTTTTTGGCTGTGATTTTGAAGGTTTCCTTTTCTCCATTAGCTCTAAATAACATTTTTGTCATTGCACTGAACAATTGAGCTATTTCTCTCAAATACCGCATTTGTCATTGAACTGCACAATTGAGCCATTTCTTCCAATATCCTACAGATTCTTCTGTTGGCTCAAGAATAATTATTTCACAAAGTACCTGTGGGGTACTTTTGTTCCCCACAGGTCTAATCATCCAAACCATCTGAATCTAGCTGATCTGAACACTTTTTCTTCATTACTTCTCTCTACCTCCAAGGAAGTAAGTGTGACTCTATGGCCTTGTATTTTTGTACATTTTTTGCTGTATCACACATCATTGTTTGTTGGGTTTTTTTAAGAGGTTCTTAATATTTTTTTTTAATTTACTGATAACTTTTCTGTTTTTTAATGACTTTATCTGAAATAATCGATATTTCATCTCTATATTAGATTTTCTTCTTCAAATTAGAATGAAAATAGAGTAGTTTGGAGAATTAATTATAATTTGGAGAAATTAGTTTTTATAGACTTTATTAAGGCTTTTTTAATTTGTCTTTTTTTTTTGTGTTGAAGAAAGCATTTCCATTTAAACACAGGCTAAACTGTGGGAAGCTAGAGGTCCAACAGGATTTTTCCATATATCTTTAGGTTTGATTACCTTGGAAAATAATGGGAATATCAACACTGGAAAATAATATTTTTTAGAGGTTTCCTCATGTTTTGAGTGTTCTCTGGGACTGAACACATTTTCAGACTGCACGGCCAATCTGAACAAGGGAGATGCAAGACAAAACAGGTTGGTGCTTTCTGTGCCCTCTTTAAATCTCCTTTTGCCTAAGGCTGTGAGCAGGAAAAGTTTGAGCTTTTTTGACATGTATTAAGAGCCTGACTTCCAGTTCAACTAATTCTTCCCTCAATCCTCTCTCACAAGTGAGTGATAACATGATCTAATACTTAAGCTTTTTTAGTAAGGTGAGTGGGTTTAAAAGAAAGCTTAAAAATGTGGTAAATTGAAATTCACGATTTTTGGAACCAGTAAAATTCCCCAAGAGGATACAAAAGTGTAAAGGAAAATAAAATCAGAATCTGGAGGCAAGAACAGTAGTTTTTGAGCATTTAGAGCATGAAAGAAGTTGGTAATATTTAAAACCAGCTACAGAAAACATTTTTTAAAGGGAATTTAGCAGTGGGAACTAAAGGAGATAGTGGTGATAGCCAGGAAAGATGCCTGAAGGCCATAGCAGGATAGGGACTGCTGTCTAGGTAATTATAGCTCATCTCAATAGAAGCCCTGCATTAAGAAGTAAAGGAAGAAAAGGCACTGAGAGTGGCAAGGGGACAGCAAGACCTGAAGGGTGAAAGGGTCCTGTAGTTCACTGACAAATGCACCATTCTTTGTTTCACATTAGAATGTTCCTATCTTACTGAGACAGGCTCAAAACCTTGTCTTAAGGTGGCAGAGGCGACCTGAGCATACTGAGGTGCTCCCCAGCTGTGAGGCAAAGTGTGCCAAGTGTGGCTATTCCTCGTCTCTGTGTCCTCCTTCAAATGCTTTTGATACTAAGGGCTGGATGCTACATGCATGCTTAGAGTCATCTTTGTCTCTGGATACTACATGGGTTTTTGAAAGTATTTTGAAGCAGGATATTTAATGATGGACGATACCACCCGGGAGCCTAAGTGAGACTTCAAACTGCCTGAGCTAATTGGATTTCTATTATTTGAGATAATCTTATTGGGATGCTTGGAAATGAGTTTTATTCTTCATTAAAAGGACAAAAGGCTGCGTCTTTAAAGGGCAACACTAATGTATGCACAGAGGGCAAAAAATAATGTTCTCTAAAGCTTTCTATGGGCTCCTGCCAGTTGTGACTAATGTTGGTGCAGGTATTAGGAAAATGCAGGCCAGTGTGATGATGAAGAGAAAAGGCTGGAGATTAAAAGAAAAGTGGTTTGAAAGCTCTACTCATACTACTGTATGAAGAATAATACATAATGTGGGTGTAATAAAAATGATAATGTGTTCTGTCATTTGAGATAATTAGACTTTGATCCTGGAAGATGTTTCTTGTGGCTGAAGCACTGTATCTGGTTAGAGTTCTGCTGTATTTATATTTTATGTTTAGATTGGATGTTAGGAAAAATTTTGTCACTGAAAGTGTTGTCAAGTATTGTAACAGGCTGCCCACGACAGTGGTGGAGTCACCATCCTTGGAAGTATTTAAACAATGTATAGATACGGTGTTTAGGGAATGGCTTCAAACAGAAAGAGGGTATGTTTAGAATAGATATTAGGAAAAAATTCTTTATTGTGAGGAGGGTGAGGTGATGGACAAGTTTGCCCAGAGAAACTGTGAATGCCATATTCCAAGAACAGATGGGGCTTTGAGCAACCTTGTCCATGGCAGTGGGGTTGGGACTAGGTGGTCTTTAAGATCCCTTCCAATCCAGGTTGATCTATGATTCTCTGTTTTAATGGTGGCCTTAGCAGTGCTAGGTTAATTGTTGAACTCAATGATCTTAAAGGTCCTTTCCAACCTAAATGATTCTATGGTTTTACGATTTTCTGTATTTTCGGAATAGAATCCTTTCCCACTGCCTAGTTAGAGATGCAAGAGACCCAGGCCTGAGGAGACATTGATGTTGTGATGTTCTCATGGGACACAGTGACAAAGTTCAGGTAAGGTCTCCTGATGATTCCCAGATATGTGGAGATCTGGAGGGAGATCTGGAGGGAGACAACTGGCTTACCATGCAGGAATACTCAAGCACGGAGGAAGAGGGGCTGGGTCCACTTAGGAACCTCCTCTAATGCCCAGGACAAAGTTGCTGCTGGGAATCATGGCAGGTTGCAGTAGAAATTTTAACACTGTTCTGCTGTCTTCCTTTTGCAAGGCTTTTGACACAAAAAGATCAGCTTTGCATGGCTGTCTGCAGAAAAGAAAGTGGACACAGAAACCTGCAGGAGGTCTAACTTCCGTGCAAATGTTTGTCAAAATAATTCTCTATAAGCAAAGAATCCTTTCAATGACTTTTTAGAGGCTATTCTTCTCCACAGCAAAATCTGTCAGTTTGCTCATCTGTATTTTAAGTGCTTTCCAAGTATCTTCAGCAGAAGGAAATAGGATACCATGACCCTGAGTATCAGATCAGTAACTTGATTCTCATCAAAGAAGACAAAAGTAGAGAGCATGTGATCTACCCTCACCATCTGAACAAAGCAGTCAGCTCACAAATAATCCAGTGCTACTAGGTGCAGAGAAAGAAGTCCTTGGTGAGTAACTGTGAATAGCAAATGGAGGAGATTTTGAGTCAGCCTGTGGGAAATGCCTGAAAAGACAGAGTGGATACCTTTAATAGGCAAGATATTTGCTAACATGCCTTGCTTTGTTTCTCTTTCTGTCAGATGCCACATTCAGCTGTGTCTGAACTGCTGACACCAGCAGGAGCTTGGCTCTCTATTCCTCTACTGTGATCCATGGGGTATAATTTGCCTATTTGGCTTGATATAGTGGTGTCTTAGACAATATATAGACAACTGGTCGTGGTAGGTGATGAATATAGGCGAGTAGAATTTCAGTCTGCAGGTTCAATATAACTAATGAAGTGTTACTAAAGGGTTTTAAGAGAAACTGGTTCCTGCATTTACAATGTGCTGTAATGATTTACTTAAAAGTCTCCCTTTAGACTCAGTATACAAGTTACAAATGATGCAAAATGTTGCTGATCAGAGATATTGACAATCGCTCATTGGTATTGACATATGCAAGATTCTCCACTGGGTGCCAGTGCAATTATGAACTGACTTTAAAACTCGCTCTTGGTCAAAGACAAAAAGAAGACTTTATTTCTCATTTAATTTCAAAGTTTCTCCTGTCTTACTCTTCAGTTGCTTCCTCCAATGGATCAAATAATGATAACAATAATAATAATAAAAAAATTTTGTCCCAGTAAAACTTTCTTCTTTTCAATGGGATATTTAGAAATAGACTCAGATTTTACATTTGGGTATGTTCTTCAAAAGAGCCTAAGTGATAGAGGAAAAAAATCTCGCCAGCTCTCCCATTGAATCTGTGGTTTCTGATGAAGCCAGCTGGATTTCTACCTAAGTCCCTGTGTCCCATGTTTCTTTTGACTAGGAGTATCTGAAAATAACATGGAGCCTTGAAAATAAAATTTATTCAGTATGTTGGAGAGGTTTCTGAAATAAATTAGTAGAAACCATCTCTCCACTTAACTAAGACAAAAAACATTACTTCATGCAAACAATGGGTCAGAGAATCACAGTGAAAGCATCTCTGAAATGTACTGGATTATAAAATCAGTAAGGTTGGAAACATCCTCCCAGATCATTGAGTCCAACTATTAAGAAGGTAAATTAGGGAAAGCAGGACTGGTTAAAAAAATTTAGTCAAACTGCACCTTTCACCTGTGCTCTCGCTTAAAAATCAGGGTGCAAACAGACCAAATTTTGCTGCTGAGATCTATTTCCTTTTAGTTTCATAGGAGTATCAAGCAAGGACTCTATCAGCTGAGGTGCATTATTCTTGACACAGCCTGAAAGAAAGCATTTGCTCCTTGAGATTGTGTGACACACAGCATGCAGGCTTCTCCTTCAGAAACTCTGTTGCTCATTATAGAAATGTTAAGTTTACTCTCCACTCTGGCAGCTCTGCTTCGGCAGAAGAAAATAATACATCCAACAAGTTATCCTTAACGCCTATGGACTAGCACCAATAAACAAATCTCTGTCTCCTTGTGCCTGAAACAGCTGCTGGTGATTACCCTCCTCCCGTGGAGACAGAAACACATCTGGTGTCTGCAGAGCAGCAAAGAAGCAGAGAGGAGATGAGCCAAAGCAGCCATCCCTGGTATACACAGCTGCACCAGCTCAGCACTGCTGCTCCACCTGAGAGCCGTGGCTCATGCAAGCAGTGGGTCAGGGTGGTTATTAGGAGGATGAGGAAAATATAAGGAGGAACTTTTCCTCTTTCACGTTTCCCCACTGCAGCTGAATCATTTGGCTTGGTCTTAAGTTTTGTATGTGGTGTTCATTGTTCCCATTCTTTTGCATTCCTCATGATGATGTTAAAAAGGTGACCAAGATAGCCTAAATTATCATGCTTGTAATCTTTGATGAAAATTTCCCTATATGAAGAAGAAAAATGCACCATCCTGCCACTCATCTGTTTTTCTAATGGCTTATTTGTAACCTGTAGAAATAAAAGTGTGGAGAAGTTTTCTTTCTGTCTGAAATGTCATTGTTTCAACATTGTTCACCAGAAAAAATACATTAGACCAGAAGCCCAGACTCTGTAGGTATGAGGTGAGTTTTAAAGAAGAAAATGTAAAATGTACAAAGCCCATATGTGCATTGCTTCATATTTTTTTAGCTTTGTGTGGCAGGATTAAGGTTTAAAACCTTTGGCAAATATGAAAATGAAAGGCGAAATTCTCACATGCTTACCCATATTGATGCTAAGTTTCATGAGAAGAGTAGGAAAATACTAAATATTGTGGAAGAATCGGCAACATGGTTGTCTGCTGCAATTTATGGTGGAACATGTCTATATATTTGAATTGTTTTTTCTCTTACACTTATGAATTAAAATTAAGTTTTAAGATTGCCTCTTCTTTGCAACTGACATAAGTTGTACCATATTAAAACATATTCTAGCTGGAGCCAAATACTTTGAAGCAAAATCGATATAGACTGGATGCTGGCAAAGCTGCTGCAATCTAGTATCAGGTATCATCAGGGTGAACCCACTTGACTTTATATCTTCATATTTATCTATTTTCCTCAATTCTTCCTCTCCACTTCTGCTCCCCTGTCAGCATACCTTGCTTGGCAGTTGTACAGCTTTTATTTTTGTGGCTCCCTTCTACGCCTTGCTGCTACTCCCATTAGGAAATCCTTTTCCCTTTTCATTTTTTTTTTCACTTGGGTGTGGAAAGCTTTGATTTTATTAGATTAACATTTGTTATCATGACAAAAATGTGAGTAAGTCAGAGAGAATGGGTCTTCTGCAGTTAATGCCAACTGTGAGAGTGATGAGGGGTATTGAATAACTTCAAATGCAGGAAAAGGAGGGATACTGCTATATGTTTAAGAGATTATGACTACAGACAGTGCTGAACACTACTAAATAAATTCCTGTATTTTCCTATGCTATTTCAAATCCAAAGTGAGACCGGGTGATAATGTATGTTGTTATGCCATAACCCTTATAATAATATTTTGTTTTCATCAAGATTTACTTTTGTTCCAGTAGTTCTCATTTTAGTTTTTTTTCTCCTTTCTCTCTTTCTCTTTGCTTCTCTCTCTTTTTCTCTCTCTCTTTTTCTCTCCCTCCCTCGCTCCTTTTCCATTCCTTTCTTTCTCATATTATTTCTCTATTAATGATGACATGAGGCACAACTATCTGTCAGCATGGGAGAAGAAACCTCTGTCTCTGAGCATGGTGTGTTGGTAAGGACTTATTTTGCTTTGTTTCTTTAAATGACTGTTTTCTCTCCAAACAAATTGCCCAAACTCCCTCAGCTGAGAATGTGATTACTATTGAAGCTGCATGTTTGTAAAGGAGAGGAATACAGTAGGCTCATACATTTTCTGGAGAATTTTTATGAGAATCACTTTTTTAAAAATTTCCCAGTTGATTTCCTGCGTTATTACTCCTCTGGCTCCCAATAATGTTATTTAGACAGCGAAATATTCTGACAGCATACCTTCCCATTTATACTTTGCTTACAGCAGTGGCCTATAAATAGGCCATTATAGTCTGGAAAAAAATTACAAAGAGTAAAACTTTTCCTTCATGCGCAAAAATGCACTCTAACTAATAGTTGTCCAACATGCATCTACTATTATGATTTAAGCTTTTTTTACCATGCTAAGCATGCAGAGGTGGACTACTTGTTTAATAAATAGGTAAGAATAATAAACAGGTAATTTTATATCCACAGTGCAGTCCTGATTACTATGGAATATCTCTGTGTTTTCAAGGAAAGAGCTATGTGAAACAGCAGAAGGAACAAGCCTACCAGACCCATTACTATGGCATGAGTGAGTTTTAGGTCAATAAGGTTAAAAAAATCTTGCTTCAGACAAACCCAAATCTTGCTAATTGGTTTAGACAAGGTAGCCAGTTGGTACTAATATGACCTCCAATAGAACTAATGTGGTAGTTCTGGGCCAAGTTCTCCCTGTCATGTCTGTGGAAAGTAGTCCCATTAGCTTCAGTCATAATGCATATGCAGGAGGAAAATGCATTAGTAAATTTAATCAGAAGAGCTCCTTGGAGGAGGTAGCAGGTAGCAGATGCCTTGAGGGCCTGCTCTGGTTAGTAGCTTGCCCCACTTCTTCTATTCAGGGTTTTAGTATCTTATTGCGCCAGAAAATATTGGAGTCAGGGACACCTGCTGGTGTAAAAAAAAAGACAAAGTTTAGATAATTGCAAGTATTCCATTAATGAGAAGGTCCCCTTCTATTTGTGCAGGTGGGGGAGTCCTGGGTGTTGCCATATTCTGGTTCTGAACCTGTCGTGCCTCAATGTGAAGTCTTTGGGCACAGCAAATTTTAGTTCCAGGTTTATCATCAGTGTAGGGGAAAGCTTATCTAGAATGTTACATTTATTTTTGTCATGAATTGGAGCAAATTGTAACAGAAATTCTTAATCTGTTCTAATATTCAAAGATCATTTTAGCTGTAGCTACACCAATTTTCAGCAACAGCAGGGAAATTAGATAGGCCTGCTGGCTTTTGGGAAATTAGCAGATTTACTCCAGTGTCAGAAAATCTCAGTATGCTCTATAGTGATTGACTAAGAGGCTTTTAAATGCAACTCTGGATATTGGCATTCAACATGTTGCATTCACTGAATGCATGGTAAAATTTCACCAAGATATCAGTCCCTATAGAATTATGTGATAGAATGCCAAAAGGATGTGTCTTCTGTGGGGTCCTGCTAAATAAAACCAGTAAGGGCCTAGTCCTGCTCACTTCCAGGAGTGAAGTACATTTTTCCCTGAACTTATGCCCTGTTGCATGACTTGGAGGAGAACAGTAAGGCAAGGTCAGTCAACAGAAGGCAGTGACTCCTCTTTTGAGAGATGCAGGTACTGCGTGGAAAAAGTGCAATGAGGAAATTGAGAAGGGCTGTGCCAAAGAGCCAAAGAAAATGTCTCAAGGGCTTAGCACAAAGGAACTTTCGAAGGAGAGGAAAAATGACTGAGTAATAACTGAGCAATGGCAGTGAGCTGTGTTCACTCTCAAGCCATATAAGGCGTGGAAAGAAGATATGTTCAGATGGAAAACAAAGATAAAGATTGACTCTTAAACACGGGGTTATGGTAGACATTAAGAGGTGAAATGTCTGTATAAACTGATATTGTCACAACAACAACATTGTATAAACTTTCCATGAGCAAATTAAGTTGCATATTAAAGTGTTCCCAACAACCATGGCAATGCCTGAGCAGCCATCTCATAAAAGTAGTTGAAGCGAGAAACCATTTTCTGAGGGAACCTGATAACAGGATTATGTGATGAGGTTACAAGATAAGACTGGCAAGATGCAATTATCTAGATCCCTTCCAGACCTATTCCCCTGGGAAAAAAGAGGAAATCAAAAGCAGTGGCATGTACACACTGCAGGTGTACATGTGGTCCAGTTTATAACCTCAGTTTGCCAAGGCTGGATATTAATCCAACTACCCTGGAAGTGTTATAATGTTCTATTCTCCCCAACAGCCATTACATAAGCACATAGATATTCAATAAATTGTCAGTAAAAGATACAGACTAATATGCAGTTGATGCAACTACTTGTCCCTCACTGTATCAGTGTTGTTACCTCCAAAACAGTCTTATGCTTAAAAGACATGAGCAATTCATAAATGCTACTCAAGTAAGATGGCACTGATGCTGCTAGAGAGAAGACAGCATTCAGGAAATTTTTCAGCTTCTTGGCCTCTTCCAGGTTTTTGTTTGTGAATACTTATCAGCAATTCATCAACTTGTCAATTTGCCCCATAATCTCTGAGTGCTCTGGCGAAGCTCTAGCCTAGCACAAGCAAAACCTTTTCTCCAGTTGCTAGGTAACTCCTGTGTCTGTTCATCTGTGCTGCCTGTTATCGGCTGTTCACATCTCTATTTACTTTTCATCTTGACCATAATAATGTGATATAACTGGACACAGAGCCTCCAAGACTCATTTAAAAGACTTCACACAGTTACTAGTGCTGCATCTTTGGCAGCCTTCCTCACAAACGTGTGTACAGTTCTGCTCAGGTTAAAAGGGGGTTTAAGTTCTCAGCTTTGGTTGGTTCTGTGTATTTTAGGGCAGCTTTGAAGTTGTGAATGGAAACCATCCTGTAAGAGATCTGATGATCTAGTGCAATGGATCACCTTGTAAACTGTATATTCAATAATCCAATTCTGGGGAGGTAAATAAATAAGGAAGCACACAAATGGAAATAAAACCTTCCTTAGAAACTGGGGACAACAAACTCACCAGTACCTGCTAAAAGTAAGGCAACATCAGTATTTTCAGAACTTTTAGACAACACTTAGCAAATCCAATTACCTTGCATACCTCCTTTGAGAGATAAAGAAAAGACAGAAAAGAATATGCAATAGCCATGTTGCTTACTGCATTAAGAATTCCAGTGAGAAAAGGGACCTAAAGTTATAGATAATTGCAAACCAAAGAAATAGAATAACAACTGACTTTGCTGAATTTCAGTAGATTCTAACAGTCTTATTCTGTTCTTCTAACAGAAGAAAGCACCTATCACACACAACAGTGAAACATCTTACTCTTGAAATAATTGCTCTGACTACAAATCCAGGTATGATATAAGGGTGCAAAAAACAGGTGGAGTAGAAGGTCAAGGCAAATTGTAGACAACTGTGGGAGATGGACTAGGAAATGATCAGTGTATCAGCTCCCTACCAAGACCCCAAGGTTTGGGGGAAAAAGTTTTGACACATCTTTGCTCACATTACTGTCTGCCAGAGAAAAGTTCAGCTGGTAGTGTCTTTTACATAGAGGGATCTATATATGTCCAGATGTCTATATCTCTGTCTCTCTATAGAGAGACATTTTTCAACTAAATATATACAGAATTTGTTAAATTATTTATTAAGGAAGGAATAAGGAAGCAAACTCAGACTGCCTCTGGCTGGAAAGAAAAACAATCCTGCATCTCCCCAGTCACTAACAGATGACCCTTCTTTGCCTTACTTAGAGAGTGAATGTGCAGTATTTAACAGATTTCCTTCACAGGATTTCTTGGCAACCAGGAAAACATAGTGTACTTCAGAAGGATTAATCAAAATACTTTTAAAAATCAATGAATCTGATCTAAATATACAAATAATATAGAAAAATTTTCAAGTGGTTTCAAACAAGGTGCTCTGAGTGATAATAAGATACCAGACTTCAAGTGCTTCATCAATTACTAACTATAGGCAATTGGCTGAATTTCCATCATAAACAAACAGCCTTCTCTATGGAAAACACACAAGCAAAAAGCTCTACGTAGATAACACTTCAGGATGTTCTATATAGTCAAACCCTGTTGGCTGGTGCTAGAAAATCCCTATATCTTTTGATATTTAAATCTCCTCAACTTGCACTTTTCACGCTACTTTTCCTGGAAAGCTAGAATGTTCATAAGTCTTGTTTAAGATATTACACGTTAGAATACCTGGAACTTTTATTTCTGTCAAGGTCTCAAAGCTATATTCAGAACTCACAGCATATTTGAAAATTATTTTCACACAATATTGTTTCCTTTATGATGGGGAAAAATGATGTCTTGGAGAATGATGTCTTTATTTTTAGACCATCCATCCACAAAATCCAGGATTGCCCTCTGACCAGACAGTATATGTAATATGATCTATTTTTGTTTATGATATGCCAGATATACATGGAGCACTAGATGTGCAATAGAACTCAAGGTATTTTATAATCTAGAGCCACAATTTTGTCAGAAGATTGAGGCTTTCCTGGCTGTATCTACTGGAGTAGACCTAATGGATACAGCCCGGAAGGCCTCAATCATCTAATAAAATCATGTTGTGAATGCATGTTGCAACATCCTGGAAGAGATCTGTGGTCTAGTGCAATGGATCACCTTGTAAACTATTTGTATACTAGTACCTGTAAACTACTTCAACCAGTAGTTTCTTTCACTGTCCATTCTTTCATCCATTTCCATCTACCTCATACACTAAATAAAATTGAAAACAAGTCTATGACAGATAAATCAACAAAAGAGACACAAAAATCAGGCTTAACTTGTACAAGCAACCTTAAAAATACAGTTTCAGATTGTTGGGGTATTTGGCTTTGTATCTTTGGCATAGTCTTAGTGCAGTGTTCTTTTATCCATGCACACAAACACACATGTACAATGTATCAGAGGGCAAATAAGGCACATCTTAGAAAAGGAGACAATTTAGGAGGTTCTGGAAAATTATTTAATTTCTCTGTGCTTTGAATGAATAGCATGTAACCTTTAAGTAGACAATGGGATTGATAAATCATATTCAAACTATATTCTGTAGTTGCCCAATTTAAATTTTGTCATTCCAGAAATGATGTTTCATCTAAGCCCCCTGTGCTCTACCTTGTAGCAATGGAAGCATGATTGCCTTGCTGTTCTTATTTCTTACTTTCATTTATTCCACATGACCCATTTGCAGCAAGAGGGCATACCTGTGTTTGAGATTAAGTTATTCTTTTAGGAGATAGAGCTCCCAGAGGATGAGAAAGGACAAGAGTTTAGTTCTTGCATAGTGTTGAACGTTTTAATCATCAGAAAACTACATGGAAGGGTCTTTGCTTGGCTGATTTTGAGTTGAACTCAGTTGAACTCAGTTGAACTCAGTGCTCTGTAGGAGTAATAAGGATAATTTGTGCAGGATTAGGTGGTGCTTTTGAGTTGCATTACAGTACAGGCACCAGTACAGCTCAAACTGGGGAAAAAAGTTGAAGATTAGATGTCTTGTAGAACATATAATCTAATATAGATGGTAGTACCACTACAGACAGGTTGTCTCTAACAATAAGCAAGCAGAACTATTCTCTAAAACTAATGTGCTTAAAATCCATTTAAGATTAGTTTGATAGTGTAAGCTATGAAGAGAGACACAGGTGATTTGTAGGGGAAAAAACTCTGTGCTTATCACACTGCCTTTCCTGTGGTAAACACCAAAATGCCCTAAAACAAAATAGAGATGATTTTTTAGTTAGTAGCTAGCAAATAGATAATCTGCAAGGAGAATGAGAGGCAGAATACAAATATGCTTGTAGAAAGTACTTATTTTGGAGAATGATCCCCTCCCAGCTATTTTAGTGAATTTTCTAGGAACTTTGTACATCATTCTCAAAGTACATAAATTCGTAGGGTCCTGGTGTTCAGAAGCAAACAAACTAGAGTCCATCAGCAGAGGAAGATGAAGAAAAGTGGCACCCAAAAAAGACCACATTTTTCCTTCTAAAAATATGACTTTAAGTACTGCTTCTTGAAAATATTGATTTGAAAATTTAGATCAAAACTTGGCTTAGGCCAGTTACCCTGGGCAGGCTGTGAGCCCAGGGTAATAGCTGATTAATGTTCTATGAGTGTTCCTTTCTTCTGTAACTTGCTTGAGATCTTAGTCAGGAATCAGAAATGGATTCAGAGGGCAAGACAATTCCAAGCCTTGCCCTCCTCCTCACAAGGCTGAACAAACTCATCCCACCAACTTCTTGTAGGTGACATGAGGTCCTAACTGCTTGTCAGCCCTGCTCAGACTCTCTCCAGTTTTTTATCATCTTCTTGAGCTGAGAGTGCCCAAGCCAGGACTAACACTGCTGTCTATCTTCCAGCCTTCTTCTTGATCCACAACTCAGCCTTCCAAAACTTTCCTCCACAATCCTGGGCATAACAACAAGTAGAGCACTGTTGGTAGCACTGTCATACCATAATTTCCGCTGCTGCTCTCCCCTCCTTCCTCCCCAGATGTGAGTTTCAGGCATTTGGCAGAGGTGCACTGCAGTTTTTGAGGAACTATTGCTGCCACAGTCTTGACTTGAACATGTTGAGTTTATTATGTCTGGTTTCTGAAAGATTTCTGGTAGTCCTCCACTGGAGCTACACTGCTGAGCAAGGCTGAGATTCTGTTTTGGCACAAAAATTTTTTAGTGGTATACAATAATTCTGTTAAAGAAAATTTCCCCTCCTTCTGTGAAATACAGAAAATCTGTATTCATTTCATTAATTTATTTTTGCTACTATGGGGTTTGAATTGGTGCAGGATTGAGCAGTAGCAGTTCATTTTCCGCTTTTCTCTCAATAAAACGTGCTAAGAAGGAACCTAAACTTTTGCAGTTTCTCTATTTCCTCAAGCAAAGTACTAATTATATCATCATTCCCACCAAAACAGCCTTGGTAACTAAAATTATACAGTGTTAGAGCATGAAAATACTGTATATCACACAACATTTTCCAGGAAATTAATTAGAAAAATTAAGTTAATTTTATAGTAACTGTGTGAAATGGGTGGACTGAGAATGTGTTAAAAAAAGTCATGGATACAGCCTGGATGACTTTATATGACTTTATACTGATTTAAGACCCTCTGTACTGACAGTGAAGAAACCTGAGACATTTGGTAAGTATAAGGCATTTTTTTAGATTAAAATACCTTGAAATCTCTACCTTTCTGACATATCTCGTTCCTGACTTAAAAGTGGTAGCAGTGCTGGTACACCAAATCTGCCGTCTCTTCAGGTTCAGTCTGAAATGTACCTGAATTTTCCTCATATCTACCAGGCTTCTTCAGACCATCATAGTGGTGTATATGTTAAAATTGTACACACAAATATGCTGAAAATTTCCAAAAATTAATTTTTCCTAGGATTAAAAATATGCAGTCTGATCCAAGATAAAAGGATATTGGCAAGAATATTTGTTAACAATCTACTAAAAGGGAGTATTACAGTGCTTTTGGAAATAGAGTTGCTAATAGAGAGGTTTCCCATAGGTTGTGATGTTTTCTACAAAGATGACAATAATCTTCATCTTCATTCCAGAAACCTATTTCTGAAATAAATAAATAGAAATTAATATTAATTTATAATTAGTCAATGATTGCACTGTTTCAATGAAGTTAAAGGCACATTAATCTGGCAGTGTATTGGTTTTGCTTAGTAAAATTTTGATAGCATAGGGGTACAGGGATGCCTTCTGTGAGCTGCTGATGGAAGCTTCCCCATGTCCAGCAGAGCCAGTCCCAGCTGGCTCCAAGAGGGACCTGCTACTGGCAAAGGCCGAGCACTTCAGCGATGGTGGTGGTGCCTCTGGAATGACAGATTTAAGAGGAGAACACAGGTATTGCACAGGAGCAATTGCAGCCAGAGGAGAGAGAAGTATGAATGAGTGGGAGAAACAGCCCTGCAGGCACCCAGGTCAGTGAATCTGAGGGGCAGGAGCTGCTCTGCTCCCAGGAGCTGAGATTCCCCTGCAGCCCCTGGTGCAGCCCAGGGTGGGGCAGCTGTGCCCCTGCAGCCCGTGGAGACCCACGGGGGAGCAGAGATCCACCTGCAGCCATGGAGAACCCCACAGCAAAGCAGGGGGATGCCTGAAGGAGGCTGTCACCCCATGGGCAGATTGTGCTGGAGCAGTTCTGCTGTCAGGACCTGTGACCCTGTGGGGTACCCATGCTGGAGCAGCCTTTTCTTGCAGAATTGCACCCTATGGAAGTGTCCCAAGCTGGAGCAGTTTGTGAAGAACTGAATCCTGTGGAAAGGACTGTCTGGATTGACTGGAGGAATCTGTAGAGGACTATCTCCCACAGGATGAACCCACACTGGAACAGGGGAAGAGTGTGAGGAGTTCTCCTCCTCTCCCTCCCATTCCCCATCCCTCTGAGCTGCTGAGGGGGAGGAGGTAGAGAAAGTGGGGAGCGAAGCTGAGCTTCAAAAGAAGGGAAGGGTGGGAAGGTGCTTTAAGATTTGGTTTTATTCCTCACTATCCTACTCTGATTTCATTGGTAATAAGTTAAATTAATGTCCCCAAGTCGAGTCAGTTTTGCCTGTGACAGTCACTGGTATGTGATCTCTCCCTGCCCTTATCTCAACTCATGAGCTTTGTGTTGTATTTTCTCTGCCTGCCCAGCTGAGGAGGGCAGTAATAAAGTGGCTTTGGTGGGCACCTGGTGTCCAGCCAGGGTCAGCCTGACACAGGCAGCTAGAAGAAAAAAAAATCTTCTGATTCTTAAAAAAAAGATTTTTGAGTATGAATGTATTCAGGCTGTCTTTAAATTAAAAATGTCTTTATTATGTGTATACTGAGTATATCTGTCATTAATTTTAAAAAATTATCTGGAGC
Source organism: Leptocoma aspasia (assembly GCA_013399835.1). Taxonomy (NCBI): domain Eukaryota; kingdom Metazoa; phylum Chordata; class Aves; order Passeriformes; family Nectariniidae; genus Leptocoma; species Leptocoma aspasia. Next base: position 76,701 of record VXAX01000179.1, on the reverse strand, counting down.
AGAACCCAATTTAATCAGAATATGCTAGTTTCTCATTTTTCAATATCTATTTGGTTAATAGTTGCTGAGATTAATCATTAGTATAGTATTATAATGAATTACATAATCAAAGATTCTAACAAGATTGGCAATGTTTGTGAGAGTGTTAATAAGTTGCATTGTGTGTCAAGTCTGACCTACCTGATATACTACTTTTTATTTAACTTTTTATAAAAGTGTAACATTTTACATTCATATTTTACATTTCTATAAAGGTTTTAAATTTTAATGAAATATAACAAGAAGAAATGGGCCAAATATGATCCTTAAGGTGACTCAGTTGTCTTGAGATAAATTTATTTTGGCTTCACTTATTTGTTCTTATTAATGTACCTTGTATTTACAGTTTAGCTCTCTTGTTTACCAAGGACTGTTTTTTTTCTGTTTCCTGAGTTCCTGCTGTTGTCAGGGGATTGATCTCACCAACAGATAAAAAAATTTTCTTTTTTAATGACAAATAGATGTGACATTTTACCTTGGAAGAGGCTTGAAACATTTTAAAGCTTTTGAACTTGTTCAGGTTGCTGAAAGCCCTCAGCTACCAATCAATGGGAGGTGAAAGTGACTAGCTGAAAGCAAAAGGCTCTTGGAAGGGTGTTTGTCCTTCTAGGCCCATATGTGTAAGTGGCTTAGTTTATGTCCTGTATCTCAGAGTCACCTGGTGAACAACTGGAGATTAACTGCAGGTGTCAAGGTCTTCAGTGAAAAATAGCTGATACAATCTCATTGTTTTCAGTTAAGTAGAACTGTGCCTACCCAGTGATACCTTTCCCTATGCATTCCTTCTCATTTTTAGAATACCTTTTGTGTCTTATCACTATCTATCATGTTTTCTATAACTTATTCTGACCTTTAATGCTGGATGCTATGTGACAGAGCCTTTAGAGGCTGCAGTAGTTTCAAAACTTCTCCACTGCCCAAGGACCAGCTGGAAAAAAATCCAAGAGAGCCTTTACCAAAAAGTTCTGCTAGGAGTTAGAAGGGAAAGTAACCCAGCACCATGAAATATCAGCTTGCAGGTAGGCACCAGGAAAAATGAATATGCAGGGTGGAACACATACAACTTTGCATGCCATCCTCAGTGATCCATACTGAGTCATCTGGATGTTGGCTCCCAGTCCTAGAAACAACCTGGATAGGAGTGGACATAAGCAAAGCACAGGTCCTGCCTTTCAAGACTCTTTCCAAAAATAAAGTTCACTACCTATCTGTATTTGCTGTGTTCTAGCCCTTATGATAACACTTTTGAAAATACTACCTTAAGAAAGACTTTTTAACTGAGTGCTTTTGGCATGTCATCCATGGGCATGTTCCCATAAAATAAAACTTGTGGGAGTAATGTAGTGTTAGTGACACTTTATATCATGTATATGTGTGGGGAGACTGATGTCTTTTAACTCTGAGTGCTCAATACGCTTGGAATCACAGAATCATTTAGGTTGAAAAAGAACTTTAAGGTCAAGTCCAACATTAAACCTTAAACACTGCCAAGTCAACCCCAAGAAATTGTCCCTAAATACCATATCTAGACATCTGCTAAACACCATCAGGGCTGGTGACTCCACTTCCCTGAGCAGCCTGTTCCTTATGCAGGCACCTGGTGGCAATTGAGACACTTGGAGATCCTCTGCCTGATTTCCAGTTGCTGCTCCACAAGTCTCCTTCAAGTCCTGTAACCTGTCTGCCAGCTCGATGTGGATGTCTCAGTCTCTCACTGCTTAAGGGTTCCAAAGTCTTTGAATGTCCTTATTTAAACAAGCGAATTAAACTCTGCATGAACACTGGCTCTTCTACCCTGGACTTTATAGTTGTGCTCTTTCAATGAATAATGGACAGAAATCGTGTACTTGTGAGGTAATTTTCTCATGTCATCCTGAGAGGAGTCCAAAATAGGGAGGATTAATATCTGAAGGTATTTGTCTTTAGTGGTGGTAAGTGACAGACTTACACTCATAGTCACCTCAGCTCCAGCCATCTCCAGAACCCAACAGGTTCATCTGGGCTGGTCACTCCGGGGTCCGTAAATCACCACTAAAGAGAAATGGGCCCTTTTAAGAAGGAATTGGTTTTACCTACTTTTTATTGTCTAGATGACATGAAGCAATAAATCCCACCCTAGATCCTTAACTTTAGGAAACCTTGAAACTTAGGTGAAATTAATCCTAGCTATACTCTTAAGAGAAAAACTTTCCTTCATTTGCACATACATCTCCCACTGGTTGAGCTCAGTACAGAAAAAATGCAGATACAAGACCTCAGATTATGATGACTACAGAATATTCACATAATGACAGGTTAATAATACAATTATTGAATATAAATTCTGAAGATATAAATAGGATGTTTGTGTTGTGTGGTCTGTGTTTCAGCTCTGTCTACAGAGGTGAATTTCACCTTGTGGATGAAATCTTGATTATATAGCTCCACACAGCTGTGGGATGAGAATTATATAATTAACAGTGAATGCTCAAATCCAATATGTAGCCATGGATGCACACCTGCCATGCAGTAATGGGAGTGAATTTCCTTTTAACATGCACGTATGGGCTAATGTGGACCACACTGTGATTTTTTCCTCTTTCCATTGGCAATGGGAAAAGAGGAGTGGAAGAAGTGAAGTCTTTTTTACTGTTTTTGCTAGCACTACTCTTCATCTGCCTTCTTAATTAGTCCTGCTGTGTGGTTGAGACTCCACATAGGCTGTCATGCCACAGGGAAGACCTATATATTATAATATAGCAATTATATTATTTAACCTCACACTTTCCTGCATGAGTGACTGATTCTATCTCTCATGCTGCAAGTATTTGTATCTGGCAGATATGTGGCTGCTGTTTTTAATCACTGAAACTTACTTATTTTGGTAGGGTTGGTCCACTCTCTTATCCAGTCCCTCCAGCCATGAGTGGAATGAAAAAGGTGAAAGGGGAGCAGTCAATGAAATAAATATTTTTTATATCCTTTTTTATATTATATACTTTCAGGATTCAAGTTCCTGGTGGGTGGGGAAATGATTACAAAATAGAATTGACCTTTTGAACTTGAGGCTTTATTTCTAAAATTCAGAAGTTCCTGCCAGGATTATTTGGCGTGGTTTTTGGGATATGGGCTTTGAGCTCTGTCACTTCCAGGGGTCTCAAATATGCAGGAGATAACGAAACATTAATTACTATTATTTCTGATTTTCATCTACTGCATTTTTTGCACTGAAGATACTAATTTGTGGGTCAGCTTTTGCCATAAAGAGTAGAGATTTTCCTTTTTATCTGGCATATTTTGTTACATAGTTTCAGACTTGCAGTCTCTCATACTCATGGTCTGGATGCTGAACAAATCTCTGTCATGAACTTTGGTATTCAGCTTTTGACAGCATGAGAGGATCTTCATGACTGAGTAGACTGTAAACAGCCACTAAAGAATTATGCTCATCAAGAAGTCATAAAGCCATGCAATAAAGTTTATCAGAAACTCACGGTTAACACTTTTTATCAAAACTGACTATACAAAGGTTTCAACCTGAGCAATATTCTTAGGGGATCAGTGAAGTGTTTAACTGATTTCAGAAAGTCAGGTTTAGTCTGGCTGACTGTCACTCACATGTATCCATGTATGTTAGCACAGGATTTGTGTTTTTATTTTAAATTACTTTTCCCCTCACTAATAGAAAGTAGGATATCACGTTTCATCTTTCTAAAACCCAAAGCAAGGGAAGAGAGCAAGCACCAGTTCATATACATAGAAGCCATGCACTGAGAGCATCTGCTACAAAGTATTATATGTTTCTGTCCTTTTTCATTTATTTTAAAACTATTCATTAATTTTTTTGATTCTCCAGATTCCTTGGGATTATGTGTGAAGCTCTGTTTTATTGCATCTGTAACAGTGTACTGCAAAAGGGTGAAGGTTGTCAATTCAATGTTAAATACCATCTTGGGTTACAAATATTTTTTCCTCATTCTGCTCCCAAATCTGAGCTTTCCTCTGTGCCTTTCAAGCTATTCAAGTTACACCGCTCTTTTATTTGGATGCATGCTCAACATGCCATCCTTCTACAAGAAATGAGACACTAATGTGGCATAAATAGGAGATATATCAGAGATATGTACACAAGTCTAAACTGCTAAATCGTGTTCTTATCATGTCATTGTATAGACTTTATGCTTTGTCCATCTTTCGGTGTAAGAATGCATTGAATAATTTCTAAAATGAAGAATGTAAATTTAAATACTATTGAAATAATGCATAATTATTCTTATAGAAGAATAATTCAATATCAAACTTCACTGAACTTAGTTTAAACACCATTTTAATGGAGGGAATGTGACTTTTAGAAGCATTTAAATACTTGCCATTATACACTCACCTTTCTCAAATATCCTAAATAAGATGTAATTTTGTTTGGTTTACTCTCTTTGGCTTAAATAGTTTCTTTAACTTAATCTTTCCATTTAGAATGCTTTTTAAATATAAGTCTTTTTCCTTTTAATTTTATCATAAACTATTTCAGTTTGCTCCAGACTTACCTCATATTAGTGTTTCAGTTCATGTAAAATTTCAAACTTTTGGTTTGTTCGGAATAAAAATGACAGTTTTTCCACTTTCAAAAAGTACATTGAGGCCGCAAATTTGTTTTTTCATCCCACTCCTTTTTTGTGTGTTATGATTAAAGGATTGCCATGTGGTTTCTACTTCCATACTGTTTCCGACTATCAAGTAGTCCAGAATGACTGGCAGGTATTAAGCATACATCTACTGGGTATCTGTAATCATGTGAGGTGAAATTCATCCCATCCTTGTAGGAACTGGAAAATGTCAAGTCTCCTACTGCCTTCTATGGAGGTGAGGAAGAAACCTGTGCTATGATAGACCAGGATGTGGCCAGGGAATTTGGTTTCTGTTCACTCTTAGACAGAATTCATGGTTTTGATGTGGAATCCACTCAGCTTTTTTAGGCAGAGGCAATCTGAGAAGGCAAAGGATCTGAAGGATCCTGAGAAGGCAAAAGGAATTGTGGTGGATCCAGGGCAGTAAATGACAGGCAGAAAGGGTTTGTGTAAAGTTTCAGAGCAGTGTGGTATCCATAGCAAGGAATTCTCTGAAAAGTTATCAAAGTACATCTTGTTTTGTGACCTTGTGCTAATTCACAGGGTCTTAGACTCTTGGCACAGACACTGGTAGACATTAGTAGGGAATTCTGAGCTGTGTGGAGGATTCAACTGCAGCCCTTTACACCAGGTAAGTGTTTTATCCACCAGACATCCATGCAATGTGTTTGGTGACTCATTCCCTCATTTGACCAACAAAGGAGTCAGACAAATCCTCTTCTATTCCTTCAGTCTCTCCACCTGAGCAGCATCTTTCAGGCATTTAAAGATGAAAATCACTTGAAAGGAACTGTATTTTGTATCTTTATCATTTCAATGTGCTATTTCCAAAGAAAGGAATGAACTCCTTTATATGGATCATAAGGATGAAAAATACACAAAGTGTTTTTGTGTGCATATGTGTGTGTGTGGGTAGCTACAGAGGACTGAATAGTAAATGAATATGTATGCAACACTAGGGTGACATCTGATTGAAATCGATTCCAAGTGAGCAGTGCACTGTTCCATATCACGGGTTACTGATGCACACGCTCGTCCATGGGCAGAACATTTTGTTCATACAAGTCCCATTTGCTGTGTGTATCTATCAGCTGATCATCCAGCAGACACTGCTATTTCAATTGCTGATTTTTTTTGCTGGCCAGTGGGCCTTAAGGATCTCAGGACAGAGGACCCAGAAAATGCTCTTTATTTTTTGCTGTAATTTTATATACAGGAGACCCATGTTAACAAGAGTAATTTCACTTCCTCTCTGTAAGATGACATGCAGCAGTCACTGGCACCAGAAAAAAACCAAAACACAACCCCAAAAAAACCAACCAAACAAACAAAAAAAACCCAACCAACCAAAAACCCCAATTGCTTCAGGGGGCTGATCCTGCAAATGCGAACCTTTCCTGGGATGAGTTCAGTGCTTATGATTCCCCTTTAGCTCCAGCCCCTCTAAAAGTCAGCTGGTAGTGATGTGAAGAGCACTGAGCTTTGCTTTCCAAACCTGAAAATGACAGAGTTATTTACCAGATCCCTAGCAATGGATGATATTGCTTAATATCATATCTATTCCAACTGCTGAGAAAATTTAGGTACGCAGAATGCAATTTCTCTAATTTGAATTTGGCCAAGACACTGAGAAACCAACAAAACCAGAAGACCAAGATTAAAAACAAAACCAACCCCCCAAACATTGGATATTTATAATTTGTCATCTTAGTTATGTATGGTCCTTCCATAGTGCTCAGCTGGTGTTGTGTTCCCTACCCTATTGTAAGAGAGTAGTTATGCAGTAGTTTTAAACATTGAATTTCATCTGTGGGTAATCATGGTATTTCCATGTTTTTGCTTCTGAAATAAAATAAGACAACATATACAGCCTTCTAGTGGAATGAGAAGCTCAGAGTAAAAAGTTTCCCAGGTGTCTGGATCAAGGCAAAAATTATGATGCTATTGAATCAAAAGTAGCATTTTGGTTTCTTGATAAAAATTGGATATTTTGTTCAGACTATTCTCTCTGTCTGCCTGAATCTGCTGAGCCATTTGAGAATACAAACCAAGATGCTCATACTTCCATTTTTTGCCCAGGTTTTGTGTTAGTGCTGAGCAACATTTCTGAGAATAATTTTCATTTTTGCCTATTGGCACAAGAGATCTAACTTGGGTTGGCTTAGCCAGAATCTATGAGCTCCAGGTCTCTCCTCTCCATCCTGTCATGGCTCCTGTTTTACCTTAGGAACAGAAAGGAATTCCTGTTTCCACAATGATTTTTTTAATAATTGTAACACTTCCATCCTTTCTTTCGTGGTATTTTTGGACACTGAGAACACAACGGGGCCTTTTCAGACTACAAGGAATTGGTCAGCCACGTATATTGGTAGAACAAAGATAAAAAGGACTGAATACATCAATGTTCTTCAGTGTTTCAGTATTCAATATATTGATGTCCCCTTATAAAGGGATGTGAGCCAAAAAAACCCCAAACCCAACCATAATGAATTTCAGTTCTAGCTGAAAAAACAATTGGACAGCTATGATGAATCATCTCCTATAAAAAGAGAAAAATACTGTAACTTTTTATTGTTTCCAGATCAGACAGCACTGCTGCTCTGAAAAATCTGTGAGCTGGGGAAGTATTTTGGGGAGGGGGTGCTGACATGTAAATAAATCCACTGAATATTTTCCTCTGCTCTGGACTTCCCAACATTGGAATTGCCATGCAAAAGAGCTCTCCAAGAAGGAAAAAGAAATAAAAAACTCCACATTGATATATTTCAAGCTGCTGAGTTTATTCAGGGTGGAGCCAGGTCCTGCAGTCTTGTGTCCGACACCCACCTGCCTGAAGAGAACAATCTGTGTGTCCTTTTTGTCCTTTTTTCCTCATGAGAGCTGCTTCCTTAGTGCTCTGGGCAAAGCCTGCAGCTGGAATTGCTCTGCACTGTCTCAGGGTTTGAGTACAGCACGACAGTCAGGGCTGAAGGGATGTGAGGAGAGATCTGACTGGTATCTTGGGTCCACCTCTGCTGTCCTCGGACTTTGGTGATGCTGCTGTGGGAGTGGGATCGTGCTGGATAATCTAATCAGCAGAAAGTCACAAAGTGGGAAGGCATGTGGGTAACCTTTAGGTATTCTTTTTTGTGAGTCTGGACACAGGGCTCTAATGATGCACAATAAATCTCAGTTTAGTCTCCCAGTAATTCTTAACCTCTTCTGAGAGGACAAGATTGATTTTTATTGCTATTTCAGATGCATGAAATTCAGAAGCAACTCTAGTAAAAGCCAAACACATAAGCTTTCAGGTGCTGAAGTCAGTATAAAACTGGTTAAAAGAAGAAAATATAAAGTCTCTATACTGTGCTTACAAAGTCATACATATACAGATTTACTACTTTTTGACAAGGTAATGCTAATGCAAAGAGATGATATTGAAATTTTAAGCTAAACTTCACTTTTACATAAGCTGTTAACTTATATAAGCTTATCAACCTGACTTCTTCTGGACTACTTGAACAGTGGAATTAACTTCTGTAAAAATTTTTGAAATTAGTTACAATAGTGAACACACTTGAAAAAATCACACTTAAAAATTTACTGAGAAAAAGAAAGTTTAACAGACCTTCTGATTTGAAATCTTCAGGTGAAAAATACAGTATTTTTACCAGATTGAATTTGTATTACACTGGACTTTAAAAAAAGTTATACGTCATCCCAAAAGGAAAATAGAAGTATATTACTTAATCTTGTATGAATACTATATTTTGGTATATCATCTTCAAGAGGGAAAAAAGTACTGGTCTCTGAAACTCACAATTCTCCAGCTTTTTTATGAATACACCTTTTAATAATGCTGGACAGATCCTGTACTATTTAGAAGCTCAGTGTAGATATGCAATGCTGCTCCTATGACAGCTTAGCACTCTTATACACATATCAATATTAACACTAAGTACTAAACCATCCAATTGCTCTAATTAAAGTATCTCGGTAAACAAATGGGAATTCTGGAATTAGAAGCTCTAGAAATACTAGTTCCCAAATGTTTTTGCATGCTTTGTATGTGTGTGTTTATGCAGACCTGAGTGTAAGTTTCTATGCTGATGATAGCTAAAAGATACAGGTGTGTAAATTAATGTGCAGGAAAAAAAATCTCACGAGTGGAGCATCACCTGCCATGTTAGCACATTCAGTCTCCCAATTCTTTGCTTCCAAACAGATTATTAAATATCTCGTCAAACAAAGACAAATGAATTTTTTTTGGGTGCCTAATTATTTGGAAAGGAGGGTGACAAACAGGAAGTTGAAATGGAAGGAACTTCTGAGGGCTCAGAAATTTAAAAAAAATAGTACTCTAAACAACTTCACTCCCAAATTTCTGTGCCACTTACTAACATTTTGAAACTGTGAAATTACCACAGAAGTGGAAAAAGAAGGGAACAAGCAGCATTCATTTCACATACTACTCACTTCTGAACCACAGAGCTACCCTTGGATTTGATGTGCAACAATGGACGGATGAACAAATATATTTTCAGGACTAAGAGACCTATTTCCCTCTGTAGTTGTCATATAGATCTAATTCTAATTCTATATATTTCTTTTACAAGATTCACTAAGAATTCAATTATTGAAGAAATATTTCAAATAAAATTAAGTATTCATTTATTTGGAATTCTAGCCAAACTAGTGGCTATCTACATGCTGTATTTAGTACATAGCAATGCATGCAGTAAATAAATATAAGAAAATCAATTAAATCCTGTTAATATCAATTTTTTCTAGTGTCTTCTGCTTATGGAGTAAGTCAGTTTTTTAAAGATTTAAAAGAGTCTTATTTTGCTACTGAGATCACCTGCTCAATGTTGACCTTGCTTTTTCTTTGGAGTAGTAGCAAATCAAAATGACTGTAAAATATTAGAAATTACTTAAGACTGAACATCATTTTTATCTTTGTCTACTTATCATGAGGTCGGCCTCTCTTCTACTGTTCAGCATGTTCCCTGAAGATTTATTTGGAATTATATCTTCATTGAAAAATTTTGTCTTGTTGACATAGCAGTACTTCCTATAATGAAGATCAAGCTATTTTCAGTGTATTTTCTCAGGATATTTTTAGTGGTGAAAAATACCACTCTTCAGCTGAGAAAAAGTTACTCTGCAAGGTAATAAAGAGAATAAAAATGTATACTGGTAAGTCCTTGTGTGGGTAATAGGCTACAGAAATGCCCAGGTATTTCTCCTGTGAGTGAAAAAGAACCTGCACTTAGCAAGCTGCTCAAGTCAGGAGACTTACTGAGTGTTGCACTAAGTTATGATTTGGAAAGGCATTGATCAGACTCAGTGCTAATTCTTTCACTGTGCTTTATGGGAGTGGGATAAGTTCTCTTCCCATTGAGCTGATGGTATCTCTGCCATTGATTTCATTTGGAGTAATAGCATCAGTCCAAGTGTCTGTTGCAGGACAATAAAGTACAGTTTATCTAAGTGCATGAGAGGATTTTACAAGGCAGGAAAGCACATGGGCTACAGAGAGTAGAAGCAGCAAATAAACCAGACAAGTAAGACAAACATTCCAGGCTTTGTTCTTTGTAATCCACCAGTTTTCTGTATCTGCTGTTTACAAATCCCAGCTTTTTCATCTCTTCAGTTGTTAACTGCCCACGCTTCTTTATTCAGTCCATATTCCTTGTCTAAATATTGCTTTTCTTCCTTCTTCTGTTTTTACTCCTCAGAAGTTTGATCATTTCTTTCTTTAATTTTTCTTTTTTTTGCCTATTGGTTTGCTCCATTTTCTACCTTATCAGGTCATACTACATAAGTTTTTGAAATAAGGGCTCTCTCACAGCAGTCTTCCCTCTGAGCTCATCCTCATTTTTGAAAAGGGAAAAACACAAAGACCTGGAAGACCTGGGGAGATACAGGCAGGTCTTCCTCACCAAGATTTTGCCCAATAAGATCATTGAGAAGATCCTTCTGTAATATATGCTAAGGCACAGGATTTTCTACAACAGGGTTACAGTGTTGGCACATAAGGGAAGAGCAACTGACATCACCTACCTCAGCTACGTTGGACAGCTTTGAAATTCTCCCTCCCTCCCTCCCCCAATTTTTGGACAGTGCTTGAAAAATATAAACAAGAAAATAATCAATAAAATAAATAGTAACAATAAATAAATAAAAACCCGTCCTGCAGAGCTTTCTGTTGCAAGGAAACAAAGAAGTGCAGTACAGCAGATGTTGAGTTCTCTGATGGTATCACAGATATTAGAAATGAATACTGGCACACAAGAAATGCATATTACTTTTCCCTCCAATATATTTAGATCACCAGAATCTCTAATTAGCAGTTGAGTGTTTCCTAGTCTTTGTGAAATTCTGAAAAACAACTGTAGTAACCCAAAATATTTTCTTGCTCTTGATGAAATAACAATCCATTTCCTAGGGAAGTTGGATTTTTCATGGTCACTATCAACAAGAAGAGAATGGAAACTTTGTTATCGAGAGTAAATTTCCCCTTTGGTTTTTCCTAGTTTTAATTTGTATTATATCCTTTCCTATAGCCTTCTGAGGTTTGGTTTGGTTGCTATTTTTCTTTAATTGTTGTACTTATTGTGATTAATTCAAGCAATTCTTTAAAATTTATATTCCTAATCAAGTTATGCATTTTAATTCATTTACCATTCTTGTTTTAATTTATACCCACCTAATCTCTTTTTTCAAATATGCATTTTGTTTTGTTCTGAGGAATGTCTGAATAATGATTTTTTTTGCACTTATGAAAAAAGCATAAAATATTACTCCAATTAAAAATGAACAGAAACTCCTGAAAATCCAGGAAAGCGTCAATGTTATATTAAATTATTTTTAAAGATTTTTTAAATATATTTCCCCATAAATATTTTTCCACAGTGATAGGATAGAATGGGAAGAAAGAAAGAAAATACACTCCTTGTATTATCTCATAGTGAGCTTTCAGTGTCAGATAGAAAGTGATAGAAACATAATGGGAACAATACTGGGTGGCATTGGTGGAAATATGAACAGATATGGATAATTAATTGTAATAGCAGTAACAAAATTACTTTCAACCTACTTAGTTATTGCAAAAATGGCCTAACATTTATGTTCTTCAGTCTTCCTAAAAACTTTAAATTATATTCAATAAAATATATTAAGAAAGCTATAGATCATTGAGCTGTTTTGCTTTCGCTGATGTTGAGATAGCAGCAGAGCTCACTCTGAAAATATTTAAGCCAAGATTATGAAATAATTTCACAACATTGTGTGGGTTACTTTGAATCCTAGAAGTAGAGAACTGTAACTAAAATTATGGTACTATTACAACAGCTTAATTTTCACATGTCTCATTTATATATCAGTGGTAGGAGATTTTAAAAGAAAAGTTCTGAGAGAGTACATGTATTAGCTTTAAGGAGATGTGTTTCAACTAGAACATCTGAATCAGTCCTCCGATTCAGAAATCATCACCAGCTGCAAATGGTTTTGCCAAAAACATTTTTTACTCTACCTGAGTATTTGGACAAAGAGTTTGAGAACATCACAGCTCCATCTTATTCTGTCTTAATAAGGTATCAAGTAATACTTTGTGAGGCTGTTTGCAGCAAAGTAGGAGAAGTTCCCTGAAGAGCCCTGGGACAATGGTCCTCACAGGTACATACCCAGTGATACCTTCCAGCACATTTCACCCCAGGACATTGCTAACATATTGAGGGAGCTGGTGGATTGAACAAAGTGTGCTGACATAAATCAGTGTGCTCTAATTTTCCTTGCAGAGTAACAAAGAAGGCCATGAGCAATTCTACCTCAGTGTCTTGATGAGTTTATTAAGTTCTTTTTCTGCAGCTGTAAAATTATTAGAAGGAACCATGAGATATCATCACTGCAGAAGAAAATAATTTGAATGCATGCAATGATGGATATTCCTTATGTTATGTGCCAATGAAACTATTTCCATCTTGTAATAGAGAGCCTGTTTGAAGCAACTGCCCAAAGATGAATTGAGGTAAGGCAGAAATGAAATTAGTGTGAAGGATGAAATACTGCAAAGGATTAAAAGCATTTACAATGTCCTGCAATATAGGGAGTCTTTTTTTTTCTCAAAACCACTCTTAACCTTGAGGCCATCTTTTTTTGTTTCTGGTTTCTGTTGTCTTTGCTTTATTTAGCAACCAGCCAAATGGCTTTGCCTCAGCTACATTAATTATTAGAGAATTGCAGTCCTGGTAGTTGTGCAAAGGGTGATGATATTGAGAATTGCAGCTAGATTGAGATGTGGCAGTCCTACTAAGGAGCAAACAAGAACAAGAGAATGTCAAGCAACTGCTTCATTCTAGCCAGTGACTTTGTACTTAATCAAGATCAACTCCAAAGGTTTCAGAATGGGAGTTTCCATGTACCTGTAAAATAAAAATGGTAGAAAGAAAAGTAAGTTTTCCTAACTTTTAAACTACTAATGAGCAGTAATATCCAAGACTGCAATATGGCAGAGGAAGGTGGTGTGACAATTCTTGGACTGAAATTTAAACAGCCCATCATTTGAAAATCCTTGCATGTAATGCTTCTGTACTGGGACTGATTTAAAACAAACTCGGCACTAACAATGTTGAAGCTGAGTTGATTTCAATACATTTTAAAAATAATTTCTTAAATAATGCTCATGCAAAAAGAATTTAAATTTTCTCTATGGATCATTTTACTAGTTTAAAGCTAAAAGAACTTGTCAATATTTATGATATTCATACATGTAAGGAAGAATTTTTTTAACTGTTATTGTCCATTCTGAAAATAAAAACAAAATCAAGTCTAGAAATATTGCAAATTGTTTTTCTTATTATATGACTTCTTCTTTTCAATATATTCTAGTTCTTTCTTTATTATATTTAAGGCAGAAGCAATAAAAAGCAATTGTTTTCATGAAAGATGTGACTTATATACATTTCTTCAGAACTGTATTCATGAGAACACTGCCCAGGAGATGGTTTAAAAGCTACATAATTTCAAGAAACACACACCTTCAGTTTGGCTTAAATTCTGTATGTTTTGCAGACATTTACTTGATTTAACTTCACTGCTAATACACTTAAATGAGGTGTGTGTATGTGTGTGCATGTGTGCGTGTGTGTAACATTTGCTGCTAATGAACAGGGACTTTTCTACTGCAACACTTGATTATAGAGAACAATTACACAAAGAGCATGTCAAATATTTTATACTTTTAATGTGAAGATACAGTAAATCAAAGGGAAAACACCTTCCCTGTGTTGGGTTCTGAACAGATATTTTGAGAGATTCCCGAAATACATAAATGGAACAATTGTGAAGAAAGAAGTGGAAAATTAGATTTGAAGGTAAGAATATTATCTATTTGTATATGGGACAAGGCACCATCTTTTCTTCAGATAAATCAGCAGTACCTTACCAACTATGAGCCTTTTGAAGAATCTATGGATTCAGACAGATCTGCTATAATTTTTTTAAATCTTGTAAATATTTGAGTCCTGCTGGTTTTGTTTGGAGCAGATGCCTGGATTTCTTTTGAGAATTCTGCACATTGCATGGCAGAGTTTTAATTATTTTTCTTCAAATAAGAAAATTAAGTTAGTCAGTCATATATATGTGTGTATATATATATATATATATGTGTATATGTGTATATATATATGTATGTATACATACATACATATGTATATATATATACACATATACATTCACCTTTTCATGGCTAGGGGCCAAATGTTTCATGTACGGTACATTTAATTAAGTGAAAAACATACAATTTGCATTGAAATTCGACATATACACATTTGACCTATAGTTCTTAGTAGAAGAGTTGAGAGTTTTTCTTTGTACAATACTTTATTAGTTGATCAGGCATAAAATAAACTGGAAACAACATATTTTTTATTTAATAATGTATAAGTTTTACACACATTATAAAAAATTAGTTGAAATGTCATAAAGTTTTATTATAGATACTTACAGAGCCTTTAGTTCTGGCCAGATCCTATTTGGTCAAGTTTGGAAATAAATAGCATTAAGAATTGAATTTATCTCAGTACATGCAAACACTACAGTATTGACAACTCTGCTTGAGTGAGTGTCCATATGCTGCTTTTGAGAGATATGGACAAAACCTCTTACAAGAACTGAGGACACAATTAATTTAATCCTGAATGGACATGTAAAAGGACTGCAGAATATTTCTGCCTGTGTCTCTCCACTGACTAAAAAAGGACATCCATATGATGAGAGTAGAAAAGGGTTAGGAAAGATAACTGACAGCATCCCGTGACAGGAGTGGGCTACATTTCCTTAAAATCAATCTGACATGTATAATTAGCAATGCTTCATGGAAGCTCCCATTTCTTTGCCTGCTTGGTATGTGCCACTTCCATAATAAAGCTGGACTGGACTGTTTGATTTTCAGTAATTTGCATATAGAAACACCTTGGAATGAAGTTTCTGGTAGTGTGAGGCAGAATTCAGTTTATTAATTTTTGTTTTTTTAGGAATATAGGAGAATTTAGGAATAAGGAGAATTTATTATGGTATTGTATTTCAGAGATTTCTTTTATAAAAACAGACACCAGTATTTGGGCCTAAAGTATTGTCTTGGTATTTTCTCTATTAACTTAAAGGATACCTTTGCCAGGCAAGAAAAATCTCTCACTTCCAGATGCCAGTCAATTACTTTAACTGCTGGAGAGAGTTTCGCTTCTGAAGAATTAACTTTTTGGCTCTCAAAAGTGACAAATTGCCTAGCATGTAACTTGAAAGATCATGTGGGAAAGTGAAATTTAGCACTATTTAAGATTTCCTGCCTGGAAATAATTGATTTTTTCATTGCTGTAGAAGCTGAACTGAACACCAGGTTCATGTTCCAGGTTGAGCATTCACCATATACTCTGTTATTTGCTCTAAGAGTAGCATCAGACAGTCCCACTGGAGCTTGAAGATCCTGTTGTGCAGGGATTAGCCCTGCATTTCCATTCTACAACATTCTAGAACTAGGTTCTAGATAAGACAAGTAAAGGATGTGTTTTTTTAATATAATTCCTCTGGAGTTCCTGATAGCATTTATGAAGGCAAATTAGTCTGACTTCATGTTCATCAGAGCAGATCAAGATCCTGTCAGGTGTTTGCAGGCACTTCCTATAGTGTTGATGGCTATTCCAAAGCCACTCACAGAAGTAACCAAGAAACCAAAATAACAAATAGCTAGTTTAGTTAATCACAAAATATTCTAGCATAAATATTGTCTACAAAGTAGAAAGTTAAATACCAAACCTTGGAAAAGCAAATTCAAGCACTTAAAAATGTCTCCGAGTTTATAAATTGGCAATTCAACTTCTTAAAAATGTCCATTTTGATATGTTTTTGACTATACAGCAGCACTCTCTGAAACATGAATATTATAGATTGACTAGTTTCATCTGTTATCACCCACCAATATGTGACACACTATGTTCTGAAACAGACTTGATGATGATGGTGACGGTGATGGTGATAGGTTGGGGTTTGGAAATAATTTTATTGAATGCTGTTTGAAAAAAATGACCTTATTTTGTACATACTGTTGGCATTTTCACAGATGAAACAAACACCTGCACGCACAAACAGTCCTAGCCCACAGAAACGCAAAGTTTATGAGTTTGGACATCTGTGTTTGCTAGCAGTTGTCACCATAATTTAGAGAGTCTTGGAAAGTGAAGGGTTATGGAATTAATCTTGACACATATTTCTCAAGGTGAGTTTTTTTCTGTAGACTGTCTGCTGTATGTCAGCGTATGTGTGTATATTTTATTAAAATGTACAATATATTAAGGCATAAACTATTATAATTTAAACATGGATATTATTTTCTATTTGTAATGGTCTAAATTTAAGAAGACATTTAAATATTTATCTATCGTACTTTCAATTATTTCACTTGCTTTATGTTAAATAGTTTTCCAAAGCAAGAAAACCTTTTCTGTCTCAGGATCAGAAAGACACTGTCACTAGCTCTGCAGTTATTTCTTTCTATCAGTTGATACAATAAAGAATACATATTTCTTCAAGGTCACAAATGTTGTTCTATAAAATCCAGTGATTTCATTGGCAGGTTAATGGATTTCCAGAGGAGAATCAAGAAATGACCAACTCATTAGTTGCAGAGCTTAGCAGCCAGGATCCACTGGTTTGGGCAGGGGGCAGAAAAAGCCACAGATGGAAAAATATAAACAACAAGTAAACCGAAAATATTGCAGCCAACAGCTCCAGTCATTGTTCAGTTTTCTCCAACTTTTACTTTAAGGCCTTAAAGAAGGATTTTTAATCTCATCCTTTTTCATTTACAGTGGCAGGTAAAGCAAATATATAAAATGCTACATTGGTGTGAGAGCAGGTTGTTTTGTTTATTAAGTCAAAGTGAAATGTTGATTTACACTAAGAACATAAAAGCAAAGGGGAGATGATTACAGCTTCACTTTGGCTGCTCAGTTTCTAATAATCTTCTACATGTAATGAGACTGGGGAATGGAGGAACCTTTTCCTGACAATGCTGGCAGCAGGATAACTTCTACATGCTATTGATTTTTCTTCATTGATTGTAATCTTCCTCTTCCTGAGCGTCTGTCTTTGCTTCTCTGACATATTGAGCACTGAATAGTCCCTGAGTAATTCTTGAACAGTTTGGGATCATTTTTATTTTCACAGGACAGTTGAGACCAATGGAGTGATTTATGTGTACTTTGGAAGGCAAAACAAAACAGTACTTCTCTGCGAATAACTATGGACACAAAGATTATGGTTTTTTTTAAAGCATCCCCCTCTTCCCTCCTGTCTACCCCCCCTTTACTTCCACACTCCAGTAATTTCATAAGTATCTGCCAGATCATGTAGAGGAGAACACTAAAGCATAAACAGCTCTCACAGCTGTGATTTCAGCCATGATTGATGATGAAATACCACTGGAGGGATAGCAGGAAAATGAATATTTATTAATGATATAAAGTGCCGCTGGTTTAAAATCCAGCAAGATCCATCATTTTATATCCATGGGATGTATGCATTGAAAGCAGAATGTTCAATAAAAGGAGCCAAACACCTTAGTCAAAACATAAGTAATTCCAGTGGGCTGCTGATTGAATTCCTGTCTTAAAGTGAGCTAACCATAGTGGTTTTCATAAAGATTTTATTCCCACTTTAGCTGCCATTAAGATTACATGAATACTAGATAATATAGGCCTAGCCTAGAAAAAATTTGCAATAGCAATAGTTTTAGCATATTGTAAATAAACATAGCTATCCACAGCTATCATCCACATACTAACATGCAATTTACAATCATTTTCTGCAAAGGCTCCGCAATTGTTTGATGTGTAACTGTTGGCTTTTTCTGCCAAGACTTCATTAGCTTTCATTTTATGAAGCTGATAGGTCAGATAACCTGTACCACACCGCTACAGGCAGCTTTGCATATTTTGTAATTCACAGCAGAATTTTGCTCTGAATGATCCCAGCCTTTCAGAAGTTAAATAAGGCAATTTCTGGCTTATCTGATATGCAAAAGAGATTTTTAAAAAATTTTGTTTTGCAAAAGAAAAAAGCAATACAAAGCAATCCTTGTGTCTTTCTCTTTTTAATGCAGGCACTATTAGGAAGTATTGTCCTGTGTTGATTCTTTTTTCCCTCTGATGTTTTTGCAGTCTGTTATATGGGATGAGCTTGTTCAGACAGTAAAAAATGTAGCTGATGTGTTGACAGCAAAGGAGAAATTGACTGATGGAATTCAGCTGCATAATTTAACATACAGCTTTCAAGTGAGGCTGGAAGTTCCAGAATGTTAAACTTTGGCTAATGGATAGTGCTGAGAAAGACAGGGTTCAGAGGAAGCCTAAAAATAGATCAAAAACATACTCATGGCTAAAAATGCAAGAAAAAATGCTTATTTACTTTGTTTGGGGGAAAGAAAAAGAAAATAAAGTAAGCATATAATTGTTTCTGTTGGCAAATGGACAGTAAGAACCAATGCACACGCTCTACACACAAGAGGAGGATCATTACGTTGAATAAAATTAACAGCAAGCAATGGAGACCAAGTCATCTCTTCCCTTGGGTCACCACTGGCCTTGTAACAAAGCTTCACCAGATCACTGGGTTCATTGTTATTTCACATGTTCACATCCCTCAGTGGAAAGCTGCCTGCCTTTGCATTTATTATTGTGTTACCTGGGCTTTACAGTTGCCTAAATAATGAGCCCAAAGGACAAGAGCAGGGACTGGGGCAAGAAGGTGGGAAAAGGGGAAAGAGCTTGGTAGCTAATGGTAGCTAATGGTAGCTAAATCCCTGGACACCAGATGATGTGTCTTGTGCTCAGTGTAAGGATTAGCAACTCCCACTGCCAAGACTTGCAAAGAAAGGCCTGGTGCACCTTTCTGGATCACAGGTGGAGAAAAATGTGAAAGTCACATTTTTTAAAATAGACCTGCTATTTATTGACCTTTTGCCATATAGTCTCATTTAAAAAAAAAAAAAGGAGTTAAAAGGTTAAAAAGAATAAATTGTTGTAGCACAAAGAATTATTGTAAAAGCAAATGAACCATACACAGCTTTACTTGTCCTGAGTGCTGAACAAGCATTTTGCCATTGATGCTTTCCCAAGGTATTCCTAGTAGCTGCAGTGTGCAGGGAAGGTTAGAAGTATCTTTTCTGGAAAACACCCACTCCTGTGTGAGATACAGAATTTACTCAGCACTCATTTGGGGAAGAATAATGATGGTGCTCTGTTTTCATGTAAGGAGATCAGAACATTTTCTTCAGGCAAATAAACATATATTGCAGGTGAACTGAAAGACAGGAATCAACCAATACTCATAATGACAAGGTTTCTGATTAATTTTGTCTAATGCTGCTGCTGGGATACAGGTTGTTCTTCAAACACCTGAGTCCCACTCTGCCTCTATGGACATCTGCAGCCATGTGAAATGCCCTAGAGTATACTTTCTGTTTTCCCACTGCTTGTCTGGATGGATATATATCCTTAGGTTGCTCCACTGGTTCTGGGTGCCCAGCTGAGGCTCTTAGAGGTAGCTTCATCAGGTACCTAATGGCCCCAGGGGCATTCCTCCTTCCTGGGCTGGTCATTGCAAGGTTTCTACAGTTCTGTGTCCCCAGATCAGGTAAGTAGAGAGGTACATGTATGCACACCCAAAATATAAACAGGACTGGCCACACACACACCAGCACAGAGAGGAAAGAGAACATTTGCCATGCACATAGTGACACTCAGCAGTTTTGGTCCTTCACCTCTATGTTACATGTTAGGTTTTGAAGCCCCAGAAAAGGTTTTTTAAGCACATCATGACAATTTCTTCTCAGACAAAAAGTCCGCTTCTCTTGTCTCCCATACTTAGTCCTGTAGAAAATAATCTCCCTTAGTATTCAAAATCTTCATGGGAGAATAGCAATGCCTATTCCAGCTTTGAAGGACTTTGGCACATATCTGAATATTCCATCAGTTTGAATAAAATTCAGCTTGCATCATTCAGCAGCTGTCTAACCCTGGAATACCTACAGTCACAAATGAGTCTTTTTGGTCAGCCAGAATTTCCTTCAGTTCCTTTATTGAATTGTAATTTAGAAAATGTGTCCCACCATTATTTGCATCTCAGCTGAGGAACTTGGGGAGCATGTGCAAAATGATTAAACTCAAAACAAGGAAACAGTTCTGAGTCTGATTTTACAGTCATGTGTCTCAGGCTCTTTTTTATTAGGTGAGACATTGGTCTGGATCCTTGTGCATTTACAGATAAATGTGTAAGGAAGTGTAAGTCCCTTAAATTCTCTTAACTGTCACCCCAAAATGAATAGGCTAATTTGCTGCCCTTCCAGACTTCAAACTCTTGCATTTTTGTCTGCAGACTTAAACAGGCAAGATGAGAAGAGATCCATTGTACTCTCAGGGACAGATAATTATTTCCTGTCTGCATATCCTTATGAGAGAAGATTTTTTTTTTTTTTAAAGAGACAAGAAGGGTATAGACACTTTTCTAAGCTGTACTCCTGCAAGAGGCTGAAATGTACCTGCAGAGAGGCTGAAACTTCTTATTGACATAGATAGTCAGAGGGGCAGCGGTTCAGGGCATTTCAGCATTTCTAGATATATAACAGAAAGGGAGATGGGCAGTTGACCATAAGGGAAATGGATACTCTGGAGGCTAAAGATCTGCAGTGGGAAAGCAGAGCACTAAACTAACTGTCAGCCTGAGGAAAAGGTGTCCAGCTAATTTGGGATAACTTACTTTTCTTTCCCACCTACTAAGGCAACTATAACAAAAGTCAGAGAAAGAGAAGTATAAAGCAAATCCAGTAGGATGCAAGGTATTAATACTTTCAAGGCTCTAATAATGAAAATCTGCAGATTTATTCCTTATGCTTACATATGGGTATGAAATATCAGATTCCAGTAATGAACTGGTTAATAATATCAAAAATAAAGCAATGGAGAAGGGGAAATAATGAAGCTGGTTAAGATTCTGTTACTTCTCACAGGGGAAGAAAGGGCTTTATTGTGATTCAAGCAGAGCAGCCAGATTTCAAGCATTTGATACTAGCAGGTAATGGGAAATTACCCAGGTTTTTCCTCTATTTCTGCTCCAGCATCTTAACTTGAGCACCCTACATCATTCTATTTCATGGGCTCTGACACTTGGTAAACAGGTTTAAGAACTTTAAAAAGAAGGAAAAAAACCCATGAATTCCTTTTGTTTTGAGCTATTATGATCACATTTTTCTAAAAACAGTATCTGTATCCTGGGCTGAAGGTTTGTTACAATGGCATGTCACATCTGGATAGATCAACCATATAATATTGTTTGACTGGCAGCAGCACTGCCAATTTGAGGAAAGGCACCTCTAACTGAGGCAGCAATTCCAAACACATTTCTTGTCCCAGTGTATTACATGTGCACCTCTGCCTCTTGGGCTCTGTATTGCTCCTTTGGCTGGTGGGTTCATAAAAGTCAGGCTTTAGTAAGGGAATATCCACACTGCTTCCAGGGCCTCCAGGACCAGAGCCTTTATAGAGGTAGCTTATCTATCTTTAATCTAGATTTCTTGGGTAAAATCCCTGGACTGAATGTATTAAAACAGTCAGGTTTGGGCAGACAGTATTAAAACCATCAGTAAAGCTGTGAAAACTACCCAAACCAGAACTTGTGGAGAGCTGTGGAATCTGCACTTCATTCTGTGCATGAGGGTTAAATATTTACACTTCACCAGAAAAACAGTCTGATCTAATCGGTGCAGCTGCCTGTATTTACCATGGCCCTTTTCTCTAGCACATTTCTGGCTGCACACTGGCTACCAGCATTTGCTTTGAAGGCAGATAAGGACCATTTATGAGAACCATTCCTGAAAGGAACCAGACAAATGTTTTTATAAATTGTGGAGGCCACAACTACCTTTTAAGGGGCAAGCTTTAAGCTGGTTTCACTTTTACTTATGGAGTTCATACAGCACATTAATTCTAGATGCACATTTTGTGCCACTATAGCCAAAACAGGGGTTCCTGAAGCCATGAAAAGTTTATTGAAAAAAAGAAATTACCCACAATCTCTTGTTAAAGACACATTTAAAAAATTATTTAAGTATTTCAAATTAATAGTCTTCAAGATAATAATGTAGCCTTAAAATTTAGGAAGTATATTCTGTGTTATTCCTTTATGTGTAAAACTATTCAATCAGTTCTTCAATCCTGGAAGCAGAATTAAACAATAGAATTTAAGTGACGGAGACAAATTGCTAAGAGTAAACAGTCATGTTGAAAAGTCCCTACTAATCCAGATGATGACAGACAAACCAGACCACTTGGTGTATGATGAATAAAGTCTGCATTCCAGCTCTTAATTATCACAGTGAAAATGCAGGATAGGTTGACATCCACTTGGGGTAAGATTCATCTCATCTGACTTTAGACACCTACAAAGTAGACATCTCCATCTAAATGGCTGTCTAGACTCCTTCTTTAGTTGATGAAGAGGAATAAGAGGAATAGACACTTCCAGTGCTTTTTAATTTTTTTCCCTTGTCATTTTGTCTCCTTTCCAACATAAAGATGAAATTAGCTGAGCTCTAGATGTGGCAATTTTTCTCAATCAGGTATGAAAGGAGTATATTCACTGGCATCATTGATGCAAATGTCTGCATGGCAGGCATTTCTATTTAGCCAGATGAATCATACTGACAGTCTGTATGATTTTAACTCTTCTCCATCCTTTCTGATATAAAATTATTTTTACTGGCATTGACACAAAATGAGAGAATTTCATTTCAGAAAGGCATATGCATGGCAGAACACAAGGACCAAGGCAAGAAGCACTCAAAATGGGAGGAACCTGCAGTATTCAGTGTTACACAGTTATTGCTGCTTGGGAGATATTAAAAAAAAAAAAAAAACAACGGAAATTGCTATATTTTTTACCCTTCAGCTCTCCTAATCTGTACTGCTAACAAATCAGATAGTTGCAGTAAGACAGAAATAAAATGTATGTGCAACATATTCCCAATCAAATTTGGAAATCTTGACATTTAAGGAAATTACATTTCATTTCCGTGCCACTGTTTTAAAAGTGCAGGTGAAATTTCTCAGTTTTATTTTTAAATCAGAAGGCAAGACCTTACAAATATGTTTCAAACAAGGTTAGTTTTACATCTAAATAATAAAAACTGATGACTTAAGATGGCAAAAATAGCAGGATTCAGAGGTGAGCCCTCAAAATTAGTAAATGGCTGTGCTATAACTTCTAGACAAACCCTATTTTAACTAACATATGTGCATCATAATAACATCTTTATTATTATCAGCGTGCTTTTTACTTTTTTTTTACAGGTTTTTTTTCCTTCTCCTTCATGCATTTATAGGATGGATATTGTATTTCAAAGACATTGATAAATCTGCATTTTGCTAATTTTAATGATCTGCCTGGGAAATTTTAAGTAAATATGTTCATAGTTAATAAAAATTTTCTGTAAATTTTAAATAAAGATTTGATGTCCAGGACCCTCAACTTTTCTTAATGCCAGTGTAGCAGCACATACTCATCCCACTGTTTCTCTGTAGACCTCACGCCATGTACACTTGTGCCTCAAGGAACTGTCTGTAGTCATCAGCACAGCCCGGTTCAGAAAGCACATTTTGATATCTGCCAGAATCCTCAGATAAACATTTTTGACTGAAAGCATGGAATTTCAAGGACTTCACTTCTGGGTGTTGTTTATGGCAGAGACTTCTGCTCAGAAGTTGAGATGAGTCTCTCCCTTTCCCTCAGATGAGGAGGGCCAAGCCAGAATGGTGCAACTTTCTTCTCCCTATGTGATAAGTACAGGTGGTTAATAGGAAGATGACAATTATAGCTGCCTTATGGACAGATATTTTATTTTAATGCTTGCAATGTGGTCAGATGCCATGGTATAAATAACAGCATGAACAAACAGCTATGACAGCACTAATGACCTTGTGAGACAGTTTGCAAATTGAAAGGAATTTCAGCTTGCTCCTTATTCAGTCTTTTAAAGAAACTGCACTTACCTTCCTTCTGGGAGAGAAAGGAGACAGCAAGTGTGCTCTTTATAGGCACCAGGACCCTCATGGGATGTAGAAAATTATGCATAATGGAGCTGTCAAGAATCTTTCATATTTAGACAAGAAGTTGACATAGTTTTGGCTTTTTGCCACATCTTAGAAATGCTATCATTTAAAAGGTGAAATGTATGTGATTTTTTTCTTCATATCCTATGGCTTGCTTTTTTTTTTTTTTTT
>VXAX01000179.1:0-52187 GCA_013399835.1 Leptocoma aspasia | reverse complement strand
AAAAAAAAAAATTCAACACAGGTAGGACCAAAACATCCAGTAATTTTCTTCAAACAACATCTAGTAAAACTGTATGCTCTGTTCTCCAAGACAAGTTTGAGAGCCACAGCAGAAAAAAAAAGGTGTCATGCTCTTTTTTTTTCACCAATATGCTGAAGAAGTGATTAATTTTTTCAGACTGTTTACTTCTCACCCATCTACTGCAGTTTTAAAGAAAAATATTGCCAGCACTTTTCATATTGAGGGGCTGCAGGATGGCTCTGGGCCACCTTGCAGCCATATTGCTGAAAGTTGTTATTAATTCTCAGTCTGCTACCATGCTTGTGCTGCTCAGAGATGTCTGGTGGCTGGAACTTCATCATGCAAATAGAACTAGTAAAGGAATATCTTGGTAACTGCAGGACATGATATTTCCTTATGAAGTCTGAAAACTCAAGGTGTTTTCCTTGTGAGGGTGCACACAGCCAGCCTGTCATTGTGACCTGATTGCATTCACAGAATGTTTCTGCCCTTGTCTCGTTGGAGAACACATTCTTGGCTCCACACTGTTCCCTTCCTCTTTCAATGAGATGCAAATCTGGTGCAGGTACTCTAAAGCAGTCTGAAATATTCTTATCCTCCTTTCCACTCTGTGTTAGTCTGTGGGGACAGCAGTTAGTGTGCTGTGGTTCAGTAGTCCTGGACTGTGCTAGAAGATAGGGCTTGTTCTCTGCCTCCCTGCTGAAATAAAGGAAAAGCACTGTAATCCTCGTTCCCTTCTCAAATATGTTGTTCAGGTTTCAGCCACCAGCTCTGTCTAATGGCTGTTATCTAAAGAAAACAGATTTGGGATGGGCCTAACCTGAACCTCTTCTATTTACAAAACAGATGCAAAGAAAGCCCTTGATTTGGATCATTGCATGCTTATAATCACCACACACAGAGCTCATGGTAGCAACTGCTGAAGGACCTTACTCTGTTTTAATTGATTGTCTTTGTGTGAATCACATCTGCCTATTACTAACTCAGCTTCATAAGAGTATTTGTTTTCTACAAAAAGAAAGGAAGACGTCATGCCACACAATTACCCCTTAGAGAAAACCTAGACTTATGGTCCCATTGCTATCATAACTTCCTATTGAGATGTCCTGTCCTGCACAACTGGAATCAGAAAATAAGACAGATTAAAAGGACATAATATTATCTAAAATAAAAAAAAAAAAATATGATCAGTGATTCAAGATTTTGCTCAAGCCATTTAGGTTTTTCAGTAGAATACATAAGTTGTTGAACCTTTTGCTATTTATATAATAGTTTATGGTAGAGAGATTTTCCTTTCAGTAAAATTATATAATATTTTTCTCTATTTAACCCAAAGGAGTAAATTTACAGTACTTGACTTAGTCTAACTCCTTGAATGATCCTGTGATGATGGGACATGTTGTGCTACTGGTTAATGTACTGTAGCTGGAGTGAGAGCATTCCTGAAATAGCTAAAAGGCTTTCTATGGACAAAAGGGAAATTAGGACCCCGTATTATTACTGCCACTGCTCACACCAGCAACTGAAAGAACACAATAGAAGAGCAAATTTGGAAGCTATTGCTTTAAGGTGTCTGGAAATATTTCTCAAATGTGTTCTCTTCTGATGCTTCATTATACACAAGCAATTTAAATTGCTACTATTCATATTTTCTATACAATGTTATTCTCTGATCCTTGTCTTCCTTGTGCAGTTGCTATCCTTCCTCTGATAAGGAGGTATGTGTTATAATTCTGTTTAATATATTTGCATTCTTTATAGTTCATGATTGGTAATTATACTTTTCCTATTAATAGAGTTCTTTCGTCTTTCAAATATTATCTCAATGGATTCCAGCAAATCCTTTTAGCCATACTGAAACTTTCGGGCTTCTGTTACCTAATCTGTCTTCCTGGCTAGCTTTAAAGTACTCTTTCTTTTTTTTTTTTTTTTCCCTTATTTTTTTTCTTTTCTGTATTTCTGGAGTGGTGAGGTATTTGAGATTACACTTCCCCTAGGTAAGATACTGTATCTAGCTATCGACTTTTGCTTAATGATTGAGTATTCTACATGCACAGCTTGTCAATACCTCATAGCTACAATTTCATATCATGTTTTTTTCATGTGAATGTCCCTTTTCTGTATAACTAAGAAGCCAAAGAAATATGGGCAACCGGGGGTAAGTGTGTGAACAGTTTCAGGCTTTTCTGAAGGGCTCTATGTACTGTTTGGAGTAATTCATGTGGTCTGCAGTTTCATGATCTTGTGAGTTGAGACTACAGGAAGGCCTTCTAGAAATAGCTGCCACAAATAGATTGTTGGTACAGAGAACACACCTACTGTTGTTCTGAGAGGAATAACCATTACAATTGGTGCTTTCTGGTCTGTAAACCTCTGGGAGCCAAGGACTTTCTTCTCAAAAGAATTCTCTAACTGTTACACCTGGGGGTTGTGTGTATGTCATGACATAAAGCACAGTCTGAATTAATTATTTAGTATGGTGCAGCCCACTTTGACTTATAAGCTATAAAAAGCCCGCCCGAGAGAGAATTAATTATTGCTGGAAATAACATATAATTACAATGTTGCAGGGAAAAGATAAGAATTAATGTGCCAGGTGTAAGTAGATTAGACCAGCTTGACAGAAATGAGCAACTAAAAAAGAATTTATAGATGAAAGCTTACAGCCTTGCATCCATAGTGACTGGAAAGCATTACCATGTGATGACTGCTTAGTGGCTTATGTGAAATGAGATATTGGCTTTAGACTCATTGCTCAGAGACAGGTCTCTATGTCACAAATCTGACAACAAAATGGAGTGAATTGAACATCTCATCAGAGAAACGAGGACAGAAAAAGCTCAGAGGCTAAATTAAACTTATTTGCCTTCTTGAAATTATCTCCTTGGGCAGGAGTTGAAGAGTCCTATGGCAGAGAAGGGCTTTGTGGGGATCCGCATTTCTCTCTGTCTTTCTGTCCTTGTCCAGTGGAGCAGGACTATGAACTCCAGGATGGAGAGCCAGCTGAATTTCATCAGAAAAGAGAGAAAAATACTGCTTTATTCACGGTCTATTAAAAAAGGAGGGCGGTGAAGAGGAAGAAGGAGAAAACAAAGTCTTCACATGGCTTAGTAATTTTCTTTTTAAGAAGGAACATTTATAACCCGCCCTTTGACACCTAGGAGGTGTGTTATGCCTACTTTGAAGGCCAGTGTGTCAGAAGTGATCTTTGGCCACTGTGTGGAGTCTAATCAGGAACACCAATACCCTGAATGAACATGGAATTTCAATTGTACTGATGCCTTTCTTCTACCTGGCATTACAAGATGGCTTCACTAAGTCACTACAGGTAAGTCAGAACTACATGAAATCAAAATATTGAAGAATGTCGGGTTTTTGAGCCCCTGACATGAGAGGGAACTTACCCTCTAGGCTCTTGGAGGAGGTTCCCTTGTGAGTTCTTGGTAAAGGGTGAAAAACGAGCAAGACTCTGCATTTTCTCTCTCTTTGGTCTATTGTTTATTCTTTTCTTATCTTGAAGTTGGTACGCCGTCTGCACACCAGACTTAGCGTATGAGAAACAAGGTACAAAATGGAGAGCAAGCACCCAAAACCAAGGCCTTTTAAAGATACCTAATCCAATTACTTTCTAACACATACTTTATTTCTACTTTTCTACTAATATCTTCTATTAATCTATTCACATAGTAGCTATGGCACTATTTTCTCTAGCTAATAATCTTGTGTTGCTGCTAATACTACATAAAATGGAGTAGAAGAAGAACAAGAAAGGGATGAGACAACGCGTAAAATCTTCTATCTTGTCTCTTATTTACTCTTATATTAAAATCTTAAAACTTTATATTCTTCACTCTGTGATAAACTATTACTGCTACTACTATTTACTTTACACTTGTATGCTCTAACTCATCCCAAAGCCTTGGAAATTTTTTCTAGGGACGAAGGTTAAAAGCAGTGTCCAGCTGGGGACCAGGGCTCACTAAAACAGGCAGAGAAACATTCTCTGTGCCCTGGGTTCCAACAAAGAATTTAAAGAACTGTTGGGAAAGACAAAAGAAGAGTGTCTCAATATAAACAATCTATGGAACATTATGGCAGAAATCCATATCTCATCAGAAGGGGATAAACATCCCACCTTATTCCATCTGATGAGCACAGGAATTTTGCAGAATTGTGCATAATTTGTGTTCTTAAATTGTTTAACTCTTGGCAAAAAGTCAGTAGGCTCTGCACCTGGGTCCATCTCCAGGATAAAATAAAATTGGAGAACTTTTTAACGATCTTTCCTTATTTTCTACCCTAACTTACATGCAACAATATTGTTTTTTTCTTTTGGTGTTGTAATAGTGTAATATTAGGCACACGGTTACCTCAGCAGCTGGTCACAGTGATTCCACCTTGCCTACCACTTGCCATTTTTTGCTGTATTAGCAATTAGGACCAGGGATTATTTCAGCTTCTCTAAGCAATCATAGTTTCTTAGAAACTGCACTAAAGTTACCAAATATCTACATTTTTTTTTTACTGTTGCTAATAATATGTAGATAAATTTGAAGCTTAACCTTCATTTTTCAGAAGAATTCTCTGGATCAAAATTCTGAAGACTATTTCCAGGACTGGTGAAAATAACTCACACTAAAAACCGAAAAAAACCCCCACCAAAATGTTATTTAAAACATCTATTTATCCATGTCACTGCTGAGAGTAGTTTGTTCCCCTTACTTCAAAATGGTATAGTAGTGGTTCAGATAAAGTAATATCATTCCATTCCATTTACAAAATTTGTCTGATTTTTATTCCATTTATGTGGAACTAAGACTAAGACTTTCAGGAACATGGTTTAGTAGAATAAAATGTGGGGGTTTTTTTTGTTGTTTTTGTTTGTTTGTTTGTTTTTGATGGTTTTGGGGTGTTTGTTTTGTTTTGTTTTGTTTTGTTTTGTTTTGTTTTGTTTTGTTTTGTTTTGATGAAAAGACTGTCTGGCCTTGTGTTTTTGACTATAATTCCTACGAGTTTTAGGGATAAATCAGTTAGCTGGATAATGTGAACCTATGTGAAGAGGACCTCTGAAGGTTTGCTAACTATTGCTTAATACTTAAATAAAACACTAATATACAGATCTAATTTTTGGTTGATTGCCTCACAGAGATTGCTAGAAGTAAAACACTTTACAGCATGAATCAATCCATTGTTTTGATTTCAATTATATTGGGCCATGCATAATTATGATTGACTCTTGTGAGCATTCACAGATTCACATAATGAAGAGTTTAGTGTAGCAATAAAATCAATAGAGAGTAAAGCTTTGTCAATGTTATGAAAGACTTTACAATTAAGATCACAAAAATATCTCAGAGAAGTTAATGTTTCAGTGCCCACATTAACGTTCCCCAGTTGCTGTTTCATTGGCATTCATTTTATAAGAGAAAGAGACAAGAATATAAATAAGAAGAAAACCGATATATGTTCATACTTACACCCACATGGTAAGTGTTCTAATTGTCACTCATATGGAGATGATAAGCTAGTTTTAAAGTTTGCAACAACCCCGTTTCTCAGGCCTGAAAGGGAAAATACCTGGAAACAAGCACAGAGAATCCATATGGAAGATCATAGCTTGTCTGTGCTGCATCACATCTAGGTCCCAGCTGACACTCGTTGTCTTTCATGGGTGACTGGGACACAACTGGGTGTATTCCTGTCATGTGTACTGTGTGTGGTTTGCAATGACTTCATGAATAGGCTGTATCAATATTGATACAGCCTATTGTCCAATGGTCAAGCCTTGGAATTTGACTTTCTGTAGTACCTGAAGATTGCAGTAGTCTCTGACATGTTTTGATTTGTGCAACCTGCTTTTTCCCAAACACTTCCAATTTGCAGTGCAAGAGTCAGGGAAGGACAGGAATGAGTCTCACTGTGTGTCTTCCAGAAGTTCTCATATTTGGTAGGTTATAAGAATTCATTAATATGGATGTGGGTCATTCAATGACCTGCTGCTGCAATGCCGTAAACACATTGCTTTATTACAATAGATGTAGAATATCTAAATACCAGCCAGTTTGGCTTTCCCATCTTTATTCCTTACCTCATTTGGGTGTAAATTTTGCCTCTTTATATGTTTTGCAAGGCAGGGAATTTTGTTTTCTCAGTGCTGTTTGGTTCAAAAAGGGGCAATTAAAACCAAAGAAAACAAACAAACAAACTAACAAACAAAGGAAAAATGTAGAAAAAGCCCTGTGCTTAAATATGCTTCACTAAAATAAGAACACACCACTGGAGGCTTTCTGATCATCAGTTCCAGCCCCTGCTGCCACTGGCACAGACACACAATCCCTCCCATAAACTGATCAAGCTTCAGTTATTGCAGCTTGTCTCTGAAGTCCTCAGCTCATTGAGTTGAACAGGTCAGCTCCCCGTCTCGTCACTGTCAATATGTGACAAGACTGTTTTCTGAAAGTTCTCAAAATAAAGGAAGTAGGGGAGGAAGGAGGGTAAAAGCACATTTTAAAATGGAAGATTGATTTTGCAGATTAGCACAATTCTGGGAAGTCACAAGGAGGTTTTTTCCATAACCACAGTTAGATTTTGCTAATCATATAGGAGTATTAGGGGATGGATTTTGTAATACATACTTTGGTGAATAAGAATATGTTTTTTTCATGTAAATTGTCTAAGCAGAAGGTTAAAAATTATCAGCTACTATAAAACATATAGTTTTGAAATTATTTAATAATTGTCAAATGGGGGTAGGACTAATCTAAAATCTGAGAGCTTCAAATTCTTATTGGGAAGTGGTATAGGTGTGTACTTATGACTTGCATTTGTATTGTTAATTACAGATATATTTAAAATGGAGTTGTGATCACAACAGTACTGAGCATCCTGGTAATGCAATGTTTACCCTGTTTTTACATTTCCCTTGACATCTGCTCATGCCGACTATGGGAGATGAGAGATTGGGCTGTACAGATCTTGGATTTGTCCAAGTGAGACTGTTCTTATATTCTTCTCTACTTCCATTAAATTCTTCTAAAAATATAATCACATTCTCACTGCACAGTGACATTTTCTCATTTATTACCTAATTTGAAACTGCTTCTACCTTTCAAGAAACATTTATTTCTACTCCTAATCTCTAAATGAAGTTGATAGGGTGTTTGGTTCAGTTTAAGGTTAAGAAATCTAAATTTTGTTATCTAGCACAGATGTCTACTGTTACACTAGGTGTCTATGATCCTGTTACAATCAATGAAGACCTTGTCAATACAAATCATAGAGTCTCTCCAGCTCCCTGGTCTTTATAGATTGCATTGATTGCATCTCCATTAATGATAATGGGAGCTTATATAATGATCTTGATTCAGTTTCCTAAACATAGATGCCTAATACCTTTTGAAAAGCTATACTGTATCCCCTGGCATCTTTCTGCTGCTTCAAAAGGATGCAAATCTCCTCCAGCAGGTTCCTTGTCAGATCTATGAACCCATTTGTGGGTCTCTTGAATAAACTGGAGAGTTTGAAAAGGGCAGTGTTGAGGCAGTAGAATGGAGCCTGTTGTACACAGGTGGATACCTGAGTTTGGTATGATAATGACAATCTCATCTCGGGTTTTGTTGCCTACAGGTTGGTATTGCTGCTCACAATTCAGTAGAATTCCTTAATGTGAAATGAAAAATATATCATCCCCTCTTGGGCACTGAATGAAATCTGAGGTTTCATTTCCTCAGTTCTTTGAGTGTCTTCAGTTTTGTCATAGTAGCAAAGTGATAATGAAGATAACTGAAAAATGAAGACTTAAAAGGGCTTGGTGCATATGTTGTCTTGCTGCTTCATTTAACAGTTTCCTTTTTCATGTATTATGTTTGCCTGGGGGTTTTAACTGGCAGGGTAAGCAACCGTTCTCTCTAAATGTTTTTTACATTTTCCCAAACACTGGACCCAGAAACCTTTTTAGTAAATCATTCCAATATGCATTCAAGACCATAATAATTTAAATATTATCCTTCAACAGAAGACCACCTAAAGCACTGTGTTGGCAACAAGCCCAATATTCAAATATAGGAGAAAATCCAATCTCACTATTCAGGAAATGAGAATCAGGAACCCTGGAATTGTGTTATAGAATCAAGCATCTTATTACTTGTCTTATTGTGCATCCTATCCTCTGCACTCTGCACCTGTGCCACGTTTACAAGATTCTCTGTAGCCAGAGAACTGAAACTGAAACACACAGACACACACAACAGAAAGGAATCTGAGATTTCACACTGCTGGTTTCTATAGGAATGGAGGATTTAGGTTAAGAAAAGGCAACTGCTGTGAATATTACATTAAATTTGCAGGCTCTTGTGACACGTGCGGTTGCCCAGCTCTGTCCTGGGGAATACAAATGAGTATTCATCCCATCTGAAACCCCTATGGCTGACTTCAGTGGTCCAGCTGAGGAATTTCTATATTTAATCATACCATATGTCATACATTTTGTTTCTCAAGTGACAAATGTAGAGACTGTAACAAAGACTTTCCCTGTGAAGCCAAGGAGCTCCATATGAATACAACCTCTCTTACTGATCGGGACTGTAAGGCCAGAAACTGAAGCATTAACAAATAGAACAGGTTTTGCTTTTCCCTGTCATTTTATAAAGTACTTATTTTTCAAAAAGCGTCTAGCAGAGTCTGAAAAAGCCATCCCAAAAGTTTTTGAGAGCATTTAAGCCCAGAGAATTTCCCCTAAAGGCTGGGAGAGTTAATGGTTAGGGAGGTAGGTTGTATTTCCTATTCTACCTTGTTACTGAATGGATGGGGAAAACCAAGATATCTTCTAAACAGCAATGGCCTTTAATCCTTGAGATAAGAAGTCAAGCATTAAGAACAGCAGTTTTAGAAAGGATATGGGATTAGTTACCTGAAAAGTAAAAGTAATTCTGTCAATGTGCAAAAGCTGGGGGAGTTTGCTGCTCTCACAGCAGACAAGTGGAATTTTTTCTTTCTTTTATTCTGAAAATTGACTTTTCAGTCCAAATAAAAAAGTGGAAAATGTCCACATCAAAGCCTATTTCCCTAACAGATGTCTATATCTTCATAACCTCTTTAAAATGAAAATTATTCCTTAACAAAACCTAAAAGACAACAGAAGTCATACTAGATACCTCTAGGATTGATCCTGTAAGGAGACAGGTAAGTCAGGTACACATCCAGATGAGGAAGGTTAGTATTTAAAATAATCTTCTTCTTGCTTTGGATCATTACAGTGTTTCAGATTAACCACTATTCTGCCAAGTGAGAACAAATCTACTTTTCAAATATGAAATAAAACCATTGGTTCAGCAACCTCTGTCTCTGGCAATATCCACTGCCAACTGTTTCCACCAAGAAGCCAGGATACAGATGAAAGACCACTAGACATCAGTTTTCCTCTGGAAACATTTCTACTTAGCTTATGGTAGCTCAAGACTGTGAACAGTTGAATTAGGATTTAACCTACTAGCAAAACTTGTATTTATGGCCTTAATAACTTATAAGAAAAATCCAAGTTAGAGTAGGAGAATATTGTTACATATTTTTCTGCCCTTCCATGTAGAAAGGTTCAAGCTTTGCTCCAAGCTGACACAAAGAATTACATTTAGTAAGTCCAGTCAGAAGCAGGTAGTCAGTCATTAAGATCTGGGGAACGAATCTACCTTGTCACATCATTTTCTTGGCTGTGAGGACTGGTACACCCTGAACATCCTAGTCTGCTGTACTGACAAGTGTGGGACAGACTATTGATTGTAACTCTGAGCATTCTTATTTTCTAGATGAAATGTCCATTCCTGCTAAGCTTTTAATCTCAATGTGGATATGGCCAGTTTAGCAGTGGAATTGTAAAGAAGCGGCAGTGGAATTGTAAAGAATCGACAGTGGTATAGACAGGAGAATGTGATGTCTTAATCAACAGCAGACATAATATTTCTGGGAACTGCTGATCAATGTGGGTTAGTGGTGGAAAACATATTGAGAGGATTGTGGGAAATAATGCCTACAAACCCTCTCATGGCCTTAGAAGCACAGGCAAAGAAGAGTTTTAATAGAAACAGAGGTATGATCAGAACAGATAAGAAATTAGATAATGCAGCTGCTCCCTTCAGAAACTTCTTAATTTCTTTTAACTAGCTCAGAAAAAAAAATGGAATGTAAGGTTGCAAAATGCCTTTTTTGGTAAATAGCAAAACAAACAGCACTAACAAACAGCAATTTAAATGTCCTTAACCAGCTGCAGCATCAGTTATATTTTCAAAGAGGTAGCTGATGGGGGGTCACTCTGAAACCCTTATACTGATGACTGAATCTCCTACTTCCAGGACTTCACAAACCTTTGCTGATATTTGCTGGCTGAAACAGGCTGGCTCTCAGTAGAAGGGAAGCTGTGACAAACAGCCCTTGCTTTGTCTCAGCAGGACATCTTCTCTACCACTGAACAGGGATTACACCGTGGAATGAATCCTGGTTCAAACTGGAACTGTCTCTGTTGAGTTTGAAGATAGATCTGTTTTTCTGGAAATGCTACAGCTGTGTATAATAACACATAAATTCATTTCTATAAATAAAGGAGGAAGAAGTAGTTAATTACTTAGCTAGAGGTTATAGACATGTCATAAGTGAACCAAAAGGAAAAATTGGAAAGTTTTGTCCCTATGGCTCTTATTTAATCATTGGGTCACGCATGTTTTTCCTTACCTGGATGTTTTTCTGACCTTGTTTTCAGCTGAGTATTTCAGCATTTGTCTTGAATGTGCTGTGAATTTTGCACAAGAAGATGCATATTATGCACAGAGAGGAGCATGGTCTGCTCATTGCCAAGATTTTGCCCAGAAAGAGGAAACATGGAGGGAGCATTTGACAAGTTTTCCCCAGGGTGCCAGTATCTTTTAGCTATACACTTTTGTGTGAGACCACTTTGTGAGAAAGAGATTGAGAGAGGCAATTCTAAAAAGCAGTAAACTATGGTGTGATAATGACAGGAGAAAGAAGAGTGGGTGGAGGAGACTCTTTCACTCTTCAGACTTTAGAGGTCTCCTTTAAGGTTTGTACTACTGGTGGATAAAGAGACAAACTTGCAGTGATGTGTCTGTCAGCATTGCTTAGCAGTGAAGAAGCAAGATAGAGAGAAATTGCACAAGAGTCTATTACTGTTGCTTTCTAGGTAGGCTGTAGAAGAGAAAGAGTGCAAAGAAAGAGCTGCAGTTTACAGTCACAGTTTGGCATCTATTCCCATCCTGACTTTACACATTTAAAATTCATTTTACTGCAAGCATATGAAGGATCACTCTCTCTCCCTTGCCACTGTGACGGCTCCTTTAAGGGGGCAAAGAAAAAAGTGAATAAACGATGTGCTCTGCTCTGTATGCATTTAAAAAGCTGTGTGATTTCACATACTTTTTAAATCTTTATTAGTATTAGAGAAAAATGGAGGAATCAGTCTATAAACTCAGACTACATGCCTGTTAACAACTTGCTCCTTTCTGTTTACTCATTATCCATATCCTTCACCCATCTGTTTCCATCACTGTCAATAATGAATATACCCCTTGAGTTCCTTAGAAAGTTAGGTCCTGTGAAGCTACAAATTGCAGCCCTTCAGGAGAGATGGCCATTTACATACGAAAGAGTGAAGCTTGATGCATAAAACTAATTTTTGCTGCCTTATGAGTTTCTGCCTATGCTGTAGCTGTGAAAGAGGCAATTTCTGGTGTTTAAATTGGGACACAGTGGACGAGACTTTCCTGATTCCTGATTTCTCAATGTTGTTGTTGGAGGAGAGGCTACCTATCCTCAGCTCCATAGTTCTCCAGGAAGGCCACAAGGGATTAGAGATCATGTCATTTGTCAGTTTGAATCAGATGGGAGCTGGAAAGAGGAAAGAATTTTTGGTCATTCTGTCTTGTTCTTTTGCTCATCAGTGTCTGCTGCCATCCAGCCTTTGGAGCACTTTGGAGAATTTAGTTTTTGTGTCCAGTAGGAGCTCAGTAGTATTTCATTAAGACACTGATAAATGGAAAGACATGATAAAGGAATGATAAAGGAAATTTTGCCTTATTTTTGTTGTTCAAATGACATGTAAAATAATTTAATAGAATTAAAGTATTTTTAATGAATTTAATAAACTTAGTACTGTTTTGTGCTTATAGCAGGTATAAAATGTTGAGGGTTTATTGTGTTTTGAGTAAGTTTTTTTTATTTTACATTGAATGTAGAAGAAAAGTTGAGGTATTTTTGGCGTGAATGAATTTTAAATCCTCATATTTTACAGTCATACTTAAAAGAATGGAGAAGAAAATTAAATCTAGCTAATAGAGTCTTACCTAAATAAGCATTACACAGCAGGTTTGAGGTGAGTTGACTGGTAAACAATGTGTGGGTGATATTATGATTCAATAACTTCCCTTTTCTGTCTTGATCTCATGCTTTCCTCATCTGACTCTCACTATGGGATACTTGGCAAACAGATCAACTTCTGGTTCAGTGAGCTGCTGTGAAGAAGTTGTACCTTTGCACCAGCTGCATATGCAGCTGATGTCAGCAAAATAACACCAAACTGCTAGAAATTTTTTTTTTACAAAATAATGGCAAAAATATGGTATTCAAGGCCTCTTCTATCCAAACATTTGTATGAGAAGTTGGGATGCTCGCTAGAAGCTAAGAAATTACCCATGCAGTTAAACCATAAGGCTTTTCAGATTAACACCCAGGCACCAAGTATGTGTGAGCAGCCAGTAGCTGGTAGCTCTGACAATCAGGGCATTTAGTTGTGTTCCAAAATAGGCAAAATGGAAAACAAATATTGCCTAATATTGCTGGAAATGTAATGCTCTTCTCTGTCCCAGAAAGAGATGGCCGCTGTTCTTGATTCTGGGTTGGTCACAGGATCACAGCATCATTTGTGTTGAAAGGGCCTCTTTGGAGCACCTGGTCCAGTCTACTTCTTTCAGAGTAACGTGAAGAGTTTTCAAGTGAGATGAATGGAGACAATGTGCCAGGGCAAAACATCCCATCTTTGATTCAGTTTCCCCATGAATTCATAAAAAGACAAAGCACAGAAATTTCAGTTCTTGACAGAATAGCTGTTCATAANTTACCTAATTTCATGACTTTTTGAGTAAATTTCACACTTACTCAGAAAGTCCTGAAGTTATGTGAGGACAAAATTCAGTTCTTGTGCGTAAAGATGATTTATGATTCAGGCTGAACTGGTGAGTGTTGTTTAAATAATTTTTTAGGACAGGGTGAGAGAACAATAAGGATATCACAGTCCAGCTTTCCGCTACTCCAAATAATAATTAGCTTCTTCCCCTCTTCTACCGTTGGTCAGTAATTGCAATTTATGAACCTGCCCTTCACGTTTTGAAAGAATAAGATATGTGTGCACTCACTCCCATCCCTCCTCTGGTGTACTATCACACAAGTCAAATACCAGTCTCTGATCCAGCAATTGCATGTCTGGACTGTTGTATAGACGTGTTAAAAAGCCCCAAAGTGCAATGAACCCTAGCAGAAGGAAGAATCCAAATGCAGAAAGTTAATTTAAAACATGGCCAGCTTTCTGCCTCAAAAGAGACAGCAATTCTTCCATCAATTTATCATAATATTTATAGAGCCTCTAATACTCCACTAGTTGATTACTTCACTGCCTTAGAAGTTAAGAAGATAAGACTTGGCAATAACCAAAATATTTTTTTAAGACAGAAAACATTATTATCCCCATTTTTTAGGTATGATAGCCTGACACAGACTAAATGAAGAGAGCTAGGCAGTTAAAAAGAGTTAGGCACATATAAGAAGAGATCAGGCGTCAAGCTGAATGTTTAGAAACAGCTAAGTAATACCAAAATCCTATCAGGACCCTACTGTCATCATTAAATGCCTAAATACCTCTAAAATTCTGTTGTGTAGCCCCTGTGCCACTTGCCAACATAGCACAAGCAGGAAGGTATCCCTGTACAGAGGGAAGCTTTCATGAATTGATCTGATACCTCCACTGCAAAATAGGAACAAATTAGTTTATCTGTTTTTTAGTCCCTCTCAGACCCCTCCCTAAACACTTTAAATGTCACAATTTCCTCAGGAACTGAAGGTGTGCTGAACAGCATGTCCTGCACAGAAATATGATAATCTCTCTTCAATGTTTGGCAACTAGTATCTATTAATTAAGAATCCATCATTTTTACTCTGTAATTATATTTATTATACCCTAACTCATATCCTAACTATAATTAGTTCCTGCTAATTAATTTTATCAAATCCCTCTAGATTCATATCTAAAGTAAATATTGAGTAGCCCTACACTAATTATTTCAATCAACGTGGAATGCATTTCAAATGACTGTGAATAGTTTCTATTAATTAAATTTAGTATAAAATAAATGTTCAATACCATATGTTTGTAAATGTTAAGATTTTAAGATAAAAGAGAATAAAAGACCAGTATAATGTGAAATACTCATTTGCATATTAGACCAAATTAAATAAGACAATTCTGTCTAAGTCAGAATTTTTAATGGGAAAAACAAAGAATATTCATATGTGAAGTATATGAAGAATTATGAAGAAGCTTTTTCATATCCTTTGAAGTATATGGGACTCCCTATGTTTTAAAAAAAACTATTTTAATTTTTAAAAAAATATGAAAAATTCAGTAATATTTATGTAGCTAATTTTGCAAGTAAAGAGAAAGCTCATAGTGAAACACTTTTGGATGAGGTGCAACATTTTTGTCAGAATGGACTGAGGGAATCATCCTTAGCTACCAGCACTGAGACACAACCTGCTTGAGTCATAGAGTCCTCAAATAACCTGATTTGGAAGGGAACTGCAAAGATCATTGCCTCCAGCTCCCAGTTCCCTTGCTATTGATAACTCAACTTGGTCTATACAGCAAATGAAATTATGGTGTCAATTTGGGTTCCTTAAAGCAACATGATTGAAAATGAGGTAGTAACAAGAAGTCAGCATTCAGACCACAGCCATTTTGGACTCCATGGGTTATTCTTGACCTTTAGGTGGAAGGATCCTGAAGACACTGTCTTGGATCTTCCATATATCTCCAGATGTCTCAGATATCCCAAGGTATCTAAAATGGTCCTTCACTTAAGCTGCTGCAATCTGCTGAAAGTTTCTAGGCTGCAACTCAAGCTACTTACTGGAGTTAAAATAAGAAAGATTTTTGTCCACACTTTAATCCAAATAAATGGTATGTCATATCTCCATTTATACAGAATGGTTAGAAAACTACTAAAATTTTTAGTAAAAATTTTAGAAAACTACTAAAATTTAGTACTAGAAAAGTACTAAAATACTCAGAACTCTGCTGTTCCAGAGAAGGGCAGGGCAGGGCAGGTATACATCCCTCCTGATATTAGAAATCCGTGCTGTACTTTCCATTCTTTGTCTTGTGACACTCACAACACTCACAAAATTCTTTTGTCTTCCCCTAAGTGAAACAGGCACTTTCACCTGCCCTATTACAGAGAAAAACTACAAACCAGGAAGAATCTCATCCTTAAAGTGTTTGTTTCTTTCTGCTCTCTCTATGAGGAGGTGGGGTGACCAGCACAGACATTTCTAATGCAGATGTCTTTGATAACATTGCTCCTGCCTGTTGAGACTGTGGAGGCTTTGAGCAATGCTGAGTAAACAAGACTGGAAATAATTCTAGTTTTTTGTTGGTTTTGTCAAGGGTTTTGGCTTTCTGGAATTACACCTTTCATAAGATTTAGTGACTGTTGAGAAGAGCCTGTATTATTTTTGAAGGATGACAGTTTGCTGTCATGGGCCGTTACAGAAGTTGTAGCATTTGGTGGTGAAGGGAAAACAGATTTCAGCTCTGTATCTGCCATGGGTTAGTCTTGATTTCAACTAATGTAACACAGGTCAATTTTGTAAAGTAGCTTCCATCTGTGGATATTTGATTTTAATTAACAAAGAATACAAACTAGCAGAAGTGAAATCCTAATCCAAGCAAGAATATGTGGTAATATGTTTCAGACATATACTATGCAATTTTAATTTTTTGTTAATAATTTGCAGTATCACTCACTATTTGGCACTATGACAGTCATTTTGCCACAGAGATCATGACAACACTGACTTCTTTTTAAGTTTATAGAGAACCACAAATATGTCTTTAATTTTAAAATCTTATTTAAATATGCACATACACACACATAAAGGAAATTTAAATATTTTGGTCTGTTTTGTATCACTGTGCATATTGGTAACAATGACTTGTTTTTCATGTGCTATTTGACACCCCTTCACCACTCCAAATATGATCCTGGGAAAGCTTTACAGATTTCTAGGATAAAGAAATCATTAGTACAACTCTTGTGATGATGTATATTTTCACAGACTTTAGATCTTCTGCAGCTGCTTCTGTTTTGAGCTCAGTAACATGTGGTTGTGTAAAATATTTATTTTCCAGAGAGATATATAACCTTATTTTTGATAGTATCAGCAGATGGTGAGGCAATAGTTTATTCCAGTGGTTTATCATTTATACCATATGCTTAAAATTAATGCCACATTTCCCATCTGATTTTGTCTGACTTCAATAAAGATGCATTAATTTCCTTTAGTTGTTCACCCATCTTCAGGCCTTTTGGGTTATTCAGGGAGAATCCAGATTGTCCTTCACACTTGAAGAATCCTCAGGTGTGCCTTGTTGCCTGAAACCATCTTCTGCTCCAGCAAGCAACACTAGTGTCAACCCAGTATCAGTCAACAACTCTGTTTTTAACAGTTTCAGTATTTTGTGTTTAACTTAATTGGTTTCTTCTTCTGGATCTTTTAGGTATTTGTCTGTCCTTCAGTTGCTTCCATCCTCCAAAAAGTCATATTTATACTGTTTCTGTTGCTTCATTCATCCATCTCATAGATGGGTCTGTTTCTCCCACCTTCTTCTTTGTTCCAATCAAGTTATATTGTAAAGGTCTTAATTTCTTTCTCTTTGCATTGCATTCAATGCACAATGAAAAAAGTAAGGCTGCACAGAAATAGCTGAGGGATACTGCCTGTTACTCATTCCCTTCCCTCTACCTCATTGCTATATCTACCTTTTTATTTTCAATCTTCTCTTCCATTCATTTAGCTATGAATTCTCTGGATCTGTTTGTTTTATTTGCTAAATTTGCTAATTGAATAATTTGGTCAATTTGTGACTATTAGGGAAAAACCCTCAATAATCAAAACCAGATTAAGCCATAGTAGTTTAATTTTCCTTGGTTAGTGACAAGCATTTGTAAAAGCTCAGTCTCTAGGCAGAAACCTTTTGTTTTTCTTAATGATTGATCAAAATAGGATTTCTTCAGACATTTGGTCCTTTTTCTTTCACTGATGGTAAATCTGGAAGCCCAGAGTTTCTGTCCTGAAGAAGAGGAGGTGAAGGAGAAAGATTGTGATCTGTATGAAAGGCAGTATGAAGAAATGACAGTGATCTTGCTGGCACAGCTTCTGGTCACCAGTTCTTTCATACCCAGAGATTTTTCAGCTTTTTCACAGCCTTTTTTTTGATTAGCACTCTCATGTGAGTGCACACAGAAGTTTTCCTTCTTTGCTAGCCATCCCTGACACATTGCTGGCGATGCTGCCCATTGGTTGCGGCACCATTTTAGGTTAATCTAACCTTGTAAGTAAGAAAGTCGAAGAATTTTGGAGAATATGCAGTCAGAAATGATTCTTAAAATAGTAATTTTTTTTTATTTTGTCTTCAGTGGTGGCTGATAACTTTGTTATAAAAGTGTCATCAACCACTTTGAATGACTGTGGTTTGCAATACTTTTTCCATGTTATAACATCTTTCCTTCACCAAAGGTAGCCCCATCAACACCAATTGTCAGAATGAAACAAGCATTACTTTTCTTAGTAGGTTCAGGACAGTGTTATTTTTCTACTCTTATTGATCCATCATCTTTTTTCAGCAATGAGGTTATAAAGTGTTTGCTTTATACATTACAGA
The DNA here is from genome assembly GCA_013399835.1 of Leptocoma aspasia. Lineage (NCBI taxonomy): Eukaryota > Metazoa > Chordata > Aves > Passeriformes > Nectariniidae > Leptocoma > Leptocoma aspasia. The sequence goes on along the minus strand of VXAX01000179.1, from coordinate 34,174 downwards.
ATTGTTTTAAGCTATAGCAAATGATAAGCAAAAGTATCACAAGTGAAGGAGGGAAGCCTATTGAATGTCATTTCACATGTACAGCACAGATTCTGGAATTCCCCCTGGCTTGACATACTTGGGAAAACTACCAGAATGATACTGAATTTTACACAGATCTTCATATTGTCTAAGACTTGAGAAATGAGTGGGCTGTGCTAAAGATATGTGCAGAAAAGTGCTGAATTTGCATAGATGGTATTTACATATTTCTAAGGAGTGTGATGCATGTGCTGTTCAGGAATAATTCAAAAGTACTTCTGCATTTTAGAAATGTGTTCACACTGCCTTCACCTATATGTAAATGCAGGTATGGATTTTTTTTTGCAGGACCACTTCAAAGTATGGTGAACTAGATGCTTTCCTTCTTTCTTTCTTTAAGCAAATTAGATTTTTGTGATGGTAAGAGGAACCATACCTGAAGATCAAGAGTTCTGCTTGCTGATAGCTGAAGTGAAGATTGCACTAGGAAAACGTGTTGCTTGAAGACTTGTCCATTTATTTTTGCAGCCTGCTGGGTTACACATACATTGGAATGTCTAAGGGAAAAATGGAACAAATCTATTCCATGTCCTCACTCCATCAGAGACAGAATTTCAGCAGTGCATTACTATTTGAACAGATATGGTATAATCCATTACTCCTCTTCTTAAAAGGAGAAGAATACAGTATTAGTTAACACATGGCACAGAAGCTCTGACTAATATTATATTTAGCCTGCTGCTTGTCTCTTAATTATGATTACTGTTCAGCACATTTCCTTAACAGTCCTTGGGTCATTGGATATGCAATGCAGCCCTTCTTGTAGCATCTGCCCATATCACAGGAAGTTCCAACTCCTTCTGCACTCTTACCTTTTAAATAGTAACGGGGCTGCAATAAGTAAAAAGGATTAGTGAAGCATTTCCTGCCTGGCAGTGAGCTTCTTCCTGACCTACTGCTCACAGACTTGTTTGCATCCTTGTCCCTCCTGATGCTCTGCTCATGGTAGTGTGCATACTGCACAGATGTTTCTGTCATGCTATTACATGGCTATTTTCAACCTGTTTCTCGGAACAGATGTTTCCACGTTGTGCTCTCCCTCCTTTCTCTGCTGACACACTATCTGTATAAACAGCAGTGTGCATTTCCATAGTCCTGGTTTGTGGAGAGAATGAAAATCAAAACTAGTGACAGCATCTCTTTCCAGGCTGCTCTGTAACAGGCTATGTTAGCCTGGTCTTCTTTTAGTCTTTCTCTCACTAAGATACTTGAACTCTTGATTTGTCTGATTTAAACCCATTTTATGCATTTCATGGGACAGTATTTGGAAGTGCCATGTGCCATGTAAAAACTCTCCTTCCAATGTGCTCTCTAGTGGTTGTACCCTAATGCAACAATCAGGGTAATTTCAACAGTATGTATTCTGGGATTTAATCTATAAAGAGAAACATCACAGTAATAAAATCTCATCTCCTGCCATCTGTCTCCTGCATATTTCTTTACAGTCCAAGTGCATTATATTTGAGCCCAAATGCTTCAGTGTTGGCAACAGTGGCTGGTTATGGTAAGAAATCCCCCATGAGTTGAAATGCAGAAAGAAGTTGACATATGGACAAAATACACCAGGGATGGTAAGGGCTGGAGTTTTATTCCTAATGCTCTGGAAGTCGTTAAGACTCCTAAACAATGCCATTGCTGGTTAATAGCAGCATTGATGTATTTTGCACATTGCCTTAGTCCTGTAGCCCCACAACTAAGAACAAGTGGGGAAAATAAGAACAAGCTGGGAAAATGTAAGGAAGGAAGGGAAAGAAAACCAAGGCTCAAAGTGGATTATGTTCCAGATCCTCCTGAGAACAATTAATTAGGAGCGGACACAGACAAATTGATTTTCTTTCACTGAGGAGGGATAGAGGACATTCACTTTCAAATCAGGCTTGTTGTTCCTGAAATGGTGACAGTGAGCAATGTATCACTTAGAAATGACATGACTGTACTTTCCATCTTGCTCGTTTATTTGGAAGATATTGCTTTTCTCTGTTGGGATATATGCTTTTTAACATGTAAATAGGTTTAGAAACTGGAGATTGGTCAGTCTTTGATCATGTCAAGTCTTAGAATGTCCCAACATTCAACCATATGATGCAGCTGCTAGGGATAATTAAAATTGTAAATTCAACATACATAAATTACTCAACTAATTAATATCTGTATTATTTGGGCATGATCTATCAAGAATCAACATACTGATTCTAGTATTTAAAGCATTGTTTTTGCTAAAAGCAAGCTGATGATTGGTATAAACAAAGAAAGTCCAGCAGATCAGCAGTAGACTTTTTGCTGCCAAATACTGAACTTGTTCCTATCAAGAGAAAATGCACTGGGAAAATAATTGTAACAGTACTAACAAGGTACTAGTTTATATATAAACATACATTGTGGAAATTTATAGTGTACATAAGACACTGCAGGGAAGTCACAAGAGGGAGGACTTGTTTGCTCTACTTCATATAACTAAAAGGGAGAAATGTAACTATGTTGCCCGATGCTTTCCTTGGTTATTACACACAAAAAAATCAGCCATCAGCCCTTGGGATGATTAAGGCATTTTTTTATCTCTGATGGCAAGAGGATCTGAACTGCTTTGACTATTAGATATCTAAAGTGAGATGAAATAAATCACATTATAATTCTATCTTTTTGGGAGATCAGTTGGGTGACAAACTTGGTCAACTGGGCCAAAAATTTGAAAATTGTCAAACCATGTGTGATTAATTTATCTTATACTTTTTAAAAGTTTAGCACCAAAGTTTGTCTCTTAGACAGTCAGAGGAGAAAGAGAAGTTTGTCCAGAGGGCATGTCAGTCTCTATTGATGTTAGGTGACATGAATTTTCTTTAGAAAATGAATATGAGGGCTGCAGGGCCAGGCTTTTTTTTTCTTAACAGAGAAGTCTAATCTTTAGATGACCAAAAATAGCTGAGAAGAATCTTACCCTGTGTGGTTTCATTAATTATTGTTAGCTGCAGAGGTGATTTCTGTGGTGGTAAAGTGACATGGCAGGACACTTTAGAGTCTATTTGAGAACCAGTGGGAGATGACTCGCAGTGTATAAATAGCCTCTGCAGCCATACTGAAGTTCTTATGAGAATAGAGACCTATTGTAAAGGTTGTTTTCTAGGGACTCAGCTGATTTATGGGATTCTGACAGCAGGTGCCCCTGCCCAATTGGAAGAGAACAAGAGGAAAAGAGGATTCAGCTAACTGCAGATTAAAGGGAGATTGTTCAGCTACTCTTTTTTTTTTTCCCTGCTTCAAGAAGCTGGTGTTCCTTGTGGAGAATTTGGACGCTGATCCATTGAGACTGGGAAAACTAAATCCTATCAAAAAAGAGCTTTGAGACAGTTCAGGGAGGTGTTTTAGCACTATGATTGTTGCATTTGAGATAGTGCAAACACTGAACACTAAATCCTTGAGAAGGAAGCAGGACAGGAGGGCCTGAGAAATATTATCTTAGCATTACTACTATAGCATGTGGTTTTTGTGTTTAGATCTGCAAGGAATATACACTTCTTGCAAGTACATTTTAAAATCAGTGCACAGTTTTGAAGATATTTTCATGCCTCTTCTGTCCATGCTTAAGAGTCCAGTGTAATTTGCAATAAACTGGACTATGTCAGGCATTAACACAGGGCTGGCAGATATTACACAGGACTTGTAGGAAGCCTTGTGGCCTCCTGGCATGGAGGAATAGCTCTGTGAGCTACTGAATTAACCTTCTAGCGACCAAATATGTTTCTAATGTTCTGCATCAATCCCAATGCTGTTATTCTCCCTCAAAAATAGCATCTGCAAACAATTAAGGCTCTTAGAATCATAGAATGGTTTGGGTTGGAAGGGAACTTGAAAGATCATTTAGCTCCAACCCCTCTGCCATGGGCAGGGATGCCATTTACTGGACCAGGTTGCTCCAAGCTCCACCCAGCCTGGCCTTGAACACTTCCAGGGATGGGGCATCCACAGCCTCTCTGGGCAACCTGTGCCAGGGCCTCACCCTCCTCACAGTGAAGAGTTTCTTCCCAACAGCTATTCTAAACGTTTTTTCTTTCAATTTAAAAGCATTAACCCTTGTCCTGTCACTGTCTGCCTATATAAAAAGTCCCTCTCCCTCCTTTTTATAAGCACCTATAAGGTACTGAAAAGCTGCAATGAAATCTCCCCACAGCCTTCTCTTTTCCATGCTGAAAACCCCAGTTTTCTCAGCATGTCTTCATAGAAGAGGTGCTTCATCACTTGTGGCCGTCCTATTGTGGTAGAGCCCTCTTTTTTGTGTTGGAATCACTGTAAATTGATGTGACCTCTTTTGTGCAAACAGAAAAACCATTCTGTTGAAGGGTGCTAAGAGCTTCCTGCTCAGGGGTCTCAGATCCACAGACAATCGCAGACATTGCTAAAGGCTGTTGACATGTCAAACATTCCGTTTTGAGCACAAAGTGCCATACAGCCCCTTTGGACAGCAAACCCAGCTGTAAGTAGCAAGAGTGACCACCTGGAGCAAAAAACTGTGTCAGACAGCAGAGCAACCAAGGTAACTCAGGCTGACAGTGTGCAGGCTGTCTTTGCTTGTAAATGCACTGGTAAAGGTAACAGCATTTTAGAAGGGAAAGCGGGAGTAGGAAGGGAAAGCTGGGCTTTGTGGTTTTTGTCTCTAAAGTCTATGGTTAGAACTGATGAAGCCACACTTTTTTTAACCTTTGGTCTTTCATCTACAGTAGGATTGAGCCACCCTCATGCTGTGCTGACACCTGAGCTGGCAATCCAGCCTGCTCACAGGGCTTGTTAATTCAACCAGAGATCTTCAGTAACTGCTCAGTTCATTGATTTTGAGTTGGAACAGAAGCATTTCTCAGTATACTCTAGCATTCCTACAAAAGAAAAAATAAAACCCAACCTATCTATTGCTTTTTTCTTCTGCCTTGTATGAATTAGGATTTCCTCCAGATCCTTTATAGATGGGCAAGACAATACAGTGTCCAACCTTTATTGTCTCTGCTGTGGTAGAAGTGGCAAAGAGACCAATATAAATGGGAAGATTTCAGGTATGACCACAAAACGATTTTATAATCAATTCCGTGATCAAATGGTGTCAATTTTTTTGCATGGGATTTACTAGGCATATATATGCACATTTGGAATAAACAGAGGGCTTGCACTCTACACTCTCACTGAACTGACCATCTTGCACACATTGCAAGTCTGACAGGTTCTTCAGACTTCAGATTTGCTGAATTTTAGGAGCAGAATTTAGGAGCAGAATTTAGGAGCAGGGAGACCAAAGGCTCCTTTTCTGCATCTGTTCTCTAAATTTGCAGTGTGCCTGCACAAGACAGACTGTGAAAGCCTGCACATTCCTGGAGCTCGTGCTGAAACCAAGCTGACAGATGTCAGGAAATCCTGGAGGAAATTTAATCCAAATTCCTTGAATTCCAGTCATGTAAAAATTTAGAGAGAGAAACAGGAAAGACCAAGGGTCTGCTAATAATACCTTGACTCCAAAAATTAGAGTTTTCATAACCTGATTTTTAGTTTGCATGAGGTTATACTCTGTTCTACTTCAGCTTTCTTGCTGAGCAAAAAAATTTAAGTACCACAGATGTGACCATGTAGGTACAGTCACAATAACTATGAGCTGGGAACTCTGAACTGAGCCCTCACAAACAAAATGCAATTTTCATATTTGCCTGTCTAGGAATGGTGTTAATCTGATTATAAAGTGTTAGATATTTTGAAATACTAAAAGAAAATTAACCTCCCAGAAGTTAGAAAATGCATATTAGATTATCTAATGAAAGAATAACTTGCATTGTTTGACCTATGCAGCACAGGGATGGTAACACAGGTCATAGTGGAAGGAGTAACAGCAGAGGCACAGACAGCAATGCCAGCAGCTGCTGGGGTGGCAGCAGGAATAGCCTCACTGACAGCAGAAGAGAAAGAAAAGCTGTTTTCCAAACCAGCAAGTCTATATGTATACCTGCTTGATTTACAACTGACACAATGTATAGATGCCAGACTATTTACATTTTGGAATGTGCTAAAGATGTTTGGGGGCAAACCTCTAGTGAGGATGGATATTTTCAAGCATTGTTTTTATAAATGTTACATATGTGCTTGCATGTTGGAGTATGGAATAATAATATGTGCCAGGTTTAGACAGCAAGTTAGTCTTAAGAGAGAGAAAAAGCACTTTACAATTATTTTCCATACACACGGTTTCTGAAAACCAAACAAACACATGCTTTCAGTCATATGCTATGTAGCAGACACACAGAAAGATCAGATGGTTCAATTCTGCAAGCTGCTGAATGCTCTCAGCACTCTGATATTAAAGCAGCCTTGTATTTCACAGGTCTATGCTCAGGAAATGGAGATCAACATGAAAATAGGCATGTAATGGGCAATTAATGTTTGTCTCCTGAAGTTCCTCCTGCCTCTGTGAGTGACTCTTGTCTTCCCACATCTCATCCCTTTGAAGACTGGCCCCAGTGGTGCCTTCCAAAATGTCTAGTTTTGCATCCATGACTTCCACTGACATTAATGAGGATTACAGATATATGCTGAAGGCAGAACAGCCTTTCAAGTGTCAGAGAGCAATGCTGCTGTTCAGCTCTGCTTTTAACCTAAGCAATCCACAGCAAAGTGCTGGGAGTAAAAAGTAAAATTTTCAAGTAAAAGGAAAATTCCATGTGGTTCCCATGTTGGAAGTCCTTTGGGATTTTTCAGGACTGCAGATACGATTGCCAGACTTTGGAACATTCACTCTTCAGGGTCAGACATATATGCTAGCTGCATGGGGGAAAACCAGCTGCTTTGATAAGGTACAAACAGAGGTTTCTTTTCTTCTTCCTGGTCTTCTGGGAGAACTGGCATCCTGAATTCTACTCCAGAGTAGTATTTGGGTAATTTTCATCCAATACAATGTTCATCGCTAAAAGATGATACAGCCCTGAAAGAAATTAGACACATGTTTAATTCTGTAAGGCAAGACTATACCTTAGACAGTAAAAGTCATATTAACCATAAAAAATAATATATTTCTATAGCTTAGATATTTAGATCTGAGATAATAATCTAGTTTCTCTTTCTTGTCCCTTTGAAGAAACAAGCACTTCCTTGCTAAAATTAATCTCATCTCAAAGTGGATCTCTAAACAGCCCAGATGACTCATGCTGTAGAAATGCTAATTTCTCTCCACTGGCTATAAAGGGAACCTGGGCCATATGAAAGTTGAGGTGGTTTCCATCCATATCCTGAAAAGCTTTTAAGACTAAAGGAAATAAGCATTTTTATCTCAGTGGAATGCTGTGGCACAAAGAGCTCCAGTAATTTCTAGACTATGAGTAGGAGAAATTCCATAAAGGATGTGCTCAGAGGTGTACCTAGTACACACCTTACCAGGACTGGAGTATATCTCTGGTTTTGTACTCTGAGAAAAGGCCTCAATCCGTTGATGAAACATATTTGTCTTGTACTACTTGAGATGCCTTAGGATATCCAAGAGATCCAAACACAGCTGATGCAGGATGGTAGTGGTCTCTTGCCTGCCTGGAATGGCAGCTGGAGGCCAAGGAAGATACCCTAGGCTGTCTTAAGTGGCAATAAACATCAGTGAGCTATTCATTTGAGACCCTATTCAATAGTCATTCATCTAAGCAGTGATTCATCTCACCTGTTTTCAATTAACTTTTTCTCTAAGTGCTGTTGACTACTTGACCAGATCGTTATTGATTATAAAGGGAATTTAAAAATGCATGTGAAATACATGTGCACATGTAAGATGTGTTTTACATGTGCACGTGAGATTATGAAATTAAGTTGAATAACTCTGGAACTTGTGGGATTCCTTTGCCTTAACTTTAATGTCTGTTGCCATTTGTTATGTTCTAGGATAAGGTACCTGGACTCTAATTTCCTGTCAGAAGGGCCACATGTCTTTTGAAAGCCCTCTTCCTGCAGTGTGTTATGTCTTAGATGCCTGTGGATATCACAAATAGTGCTAGATATTTATAAAAATGAGTCAAATCACGTCTATTTAGCTAGAGATGAATTCTGCCCTGTCCTCTGCTTTAAAATGGATATTGAAAAATTGCAGAGATGGCAGAAATAGCTAACTATCTATTTTTGAATTAGAGAAAATACAAATGAAAATTTTTTTCCAATCTATTTAGTTTATCGGAACCATGACCAAAGATAGACGTAATTACAGTGTGGAAATATTTTCAATAGATAGAAAGTACCTTGTACTTCAAAGCAACTTTAGAAATGGAAGAAGAATGAGCAAGGTGAAAGCAAAGAATTCACAATTTCAGTTTAGATGATAGGTGGTAAATGTCTCTTATTAACTAATGAGAAAAATCACTTGAATTGATGAAGTTTATGTTCCTTGAAGTCTTCACATTAAGACAGGATACTTTCCTGAAGTTATAATTTGCTGAAAGCAAGATTGTGAACTCAGTACAAGGGTAACTGAGGGAAGTTAGCTGGCATGTGGTAAACTGGAGATTACATGCATTGGCCTACTGATCTCTTCTGGCACAAGACACCATAAATTGTGCCAAAATAAGAAGAGTATGACATGAATTCAGCTGTGTTTGCTGCAAATCAGTTATTTTTTTCTCACCAGAAAATGCAAAGTAGGATTGACTTGGATAATCTTTATACCACATCCCTCCTCCCTCTTTCCATGAATTATGAGAAAATTGCAGAATTCTCAAAGGTGTTTATTGTTTGCAGTTATTTGAATACTAAACAGTCACATCTGTATTTGTTGTTAACATTCTTTCAAACCCTTCTTGTTGCCTTCTTTACCTTTTTCTTTGTTTATTCACCTGTTGCACATTATCCAACACTCAGATTTGTGACTCTCTGGATAAATACTGCCTTCATGCTAGTTCTTTATATCTAGTACAGTAAGGAATTGATTTTTTTTTTTCTTTTCTTTTTTTTTTTTTTTGGTAACTGAACTTTCATTAATAATATTAATTCAATTCTTTTCTTTCAAAGTAATTCTTCAGCAAATTGGAGAGTGAATATGAAGATTATTCACAAACAATTGATTGATGATGAAATCCTCTATGTGTCATTCAGCTGTGTTAATGAGTGCAGAAAAAGAACCTCCATTAGCAGATGAAATATGCAGCTTTGTCTCTGTTCTCAGACTGTTAATTTCTTATTCAGTGATGCTAGTGGGAAATTATGTTACATCCCCCTCAAATGTTTATCTTACTCATAAGATTTTTTATTTAGGTGCCTCAGCCTGTGTTTATCACCACAGCAGCATAAGAAACTGCAAGGTTCCCCTTAAGTGTGGTACTGAGGGTGAATTCATATTGCCTTTTTGGTACCATCGTTTATTCTCATATGAGTCCCCTCTGCTCACTTTGCTTTGTGCTGAGGTGCAGCAGCTGGTTGCCTTGTTAAAAAAACTCAAATATGAGTTTAGATGTTTGCATTGGAGATGGTACAAAGATCTATCTAGAAAATTCCGTGGTATTTATACTCCTGAAGATATCATCAGGCTCCATGTGAGATTTTCAGGAACATCAAGGGTTCTATATCCAATAAAATGAATATGGAACATGAAACTTGATCTCTAGGGACAGAATGAACAATTTCCTCATTTATCTTTTACACATGCCCCTGTAGAATTTAAGCACTCTGAAAATGTTAACTATTCTTGATATTCCTATGGGGGAAGAGATGGTACTATTCCTATTCTACTACCAGTCAGGAAGATGCAGCACTGAATAAGTTTCTGAAAGCCATTAAAAAAAGTCCTGATTGGTTAATTTTCAAGAAATTTTGCACTTTACTGTGCGTTTCTGTTTCAGTTAAGCAAAGTGAATCCTTGTGTCCCTAACTTTTGAGTGATCCATTCTGCAATGGTACTTTGTCACCTTCTTCAGGAGATATTTTCTTTTAAACTACAACCCAGCAACATCCTGACCTCTCCCCACATACCTATTCCATGTTTTATATCTTGTTGCCCTGGCCAGTTTTACTTTTTTTTTCTTTCTCAACTCAACTTCAATTTCTCTTTATCCTTTCTTTTACTTTTATATCACATCCTCTGGTCTTGTATGTTATCTCCACTGTTGCTATATCTGTCTTCCTCTTATCAAGGCTGAATCCTCTAATCATAGTGTCCCCAGACTGATTCTTTGTCTCAGTCTACTCTCTTTGCCTTATTGTACTTTTGCTATGGTTTTGCTGCTCTCCTTAGTGTTTTCTAGTTTGTGCAGATGAAGAATCATTGAAGACTCATAAGACACAATAACCCTGAAGCCATTTCCTCTGGATGACTTTAGAGGGAAAATTGCCATAATTTCAGTGTATCCTTCACTCCTTCAATGTGCACAGAGCCATCAGAGTTATTTGTAGGGAAGCTTCAGTATGTCTGTGGTGAACACTCGTTTTTTCCCCCCAGGCTGATTGCTGACTTGTGGATTTCTGTTGTGGTGGTAGAAGATGCAGTTCTAGTCTCAGAGTCACTGCGAAAACAGTAAGTGCTGGATGGAAAACACAAGACTAGCAGAGTATTTTTTTAAATAACAAAAAAGATCACAAACTTTTTGTGCGAATAAACAAAAAGGTGTATCTTACATCTGCTCTTATTCTGGCTTAATTCTAGAGCAAATAAATATATTAATTTCACTTAAACTAGTGAAACTTTGGCAACTAAATATATTCACTTTATTTAAACTAGTTAAATTTCGGCAAAGTTTTCAGCCAGATTCTGTAAACAAAATCTTTGCATTGAAACTGCTGTAGAACCTTACTAATAGTCATTGTTAGCAGTCCTGTCTATAACTTGCTGTGTGCAGAAAATCTGCATGATTTGTGCCTAAACCTGTAAGGTTCTTTGGAGACAGTAGCCACAACCATTACCTGGCATTTAGCATAGTGGGAAATATTCTGACTGAAATATTTACACAGATCTTTAAATATGAAAGATTACAAACGATTGAGGTTGAATAGTTTGAAATGAAAAAAAAATCTGCAAGTAATAGAATAAGAAAACCTTACATGTCCCTACCCTCTGTATCAATTGTGAATCAAAATGACTTGTTCTGATCACAATACAGGGAAATAAAAAAAACCACATGCTCTCTGCTTCAGACCTACTTGCTGAGTTGTGCTGTGCAGAATGGATTGTTAGAAGCATGTTTTAAAACCTTTGAAAGCAGTGGTTTCTCTATTAAGAAAACTGATATACCTGGCATCATTGGTAAGTCCTTTTACAGTTAGTGTGCTGCAAATTTCAGCATCTGCTTTGCCTCAGCTGAATAGGCAGCATTTCTAATACCTGGGACCTTTTCCTGTGAGTCCATACAATTGGGTAAGAAGATGATTTCTGTGTCACACATTTAGTGTGGGTCCTATGTAGCTATTTGTTTTGTTCTTAAGGTAAGCTAGAAGTGAAATCTCCTTCACAATGGGTGTGAAAGACACACATTACATCTGATTTGCCAAAACCAAATCTAAATTTAGTAAAAAACCCTTTAAAATGAAACTAAAGATTCCATATGCAACTGTATTGCATAGTTTTTGTACATACCAAGTTTAAACCTGAATCTTTCAACTTATAATGATAGAAAAGACTGAGAATGAATAATGACTACCTGAAAGTCTTCTCCCTGTTTCAGGAGCACCTAGTCTCATTCCCTTTACATGCACACTGTTCAAACATTCATAGGTGTTTGAAATAAGGTGTAAGGTGTAGAAACCTATCTTCAAGAGCCAGTGTGAGGCCAGTATTTGCTATTAAACTTGACACCATTAAACTTGAAGCCAAAGCACCAAAATGCAAATAGCCACATGTGATTCCTAATTTTTTTTGAAGCCAGTAGCTCTGAGTCTTAGGCCTGAAGATGGCAGTGACAAAACAGGTACTGAAGAAGAGCTAGATGTTTCTGGAAGGTAGCTGGAGGTCAGGGCACCAAAAAAAACTTCCAGAAAGGCTTCAACTCTTTTAAGTGTGTTGGTCCAACCTATTCCTTATCCACTGAGTGGTGCATCTGTCAATTCATGTCTCTCCTTTTAGTGACAAAGATGTTGTCTGGGACAGTGGACAACTACAACCATTTCCAATGTCCTGTGGTGTCTCTAGTTGTCTCCAGAAGGCATGTGTTTCATGTAGACTATGCAGTATATATACCAGCCCCAAATGGCTTTCAGGTACCTGAGGGCCCCTAAAATGCTGTTAGATGATCCTGCCAAATATTTTAAATAGAAATAAAACACAGATAAAGTGCATTTAGTTATCTCTTGATATGTCTTGTCTCTTTTTTTCTTCAAGAATTAGCATGGCCCTCACCAGTAACTGGCTACCAAAGGAAGGTGTTAATTCAAAGTGTGATTTAAAAATATTGTATATTTTACAATATATTTATGATTATGTTTGTACAAAGGGTAGTCCAACTGGTCAGAGTCCCACAGTGTATTTCAGAAATAAAGATGCCAGGGAAGGAATTTACAGTGCTTTAAGATGTATCTGGACCTCATAGTTTCATCAGTGTTACTGCATTAGCCGTTGTAGGGATATCTGTAACATTTTAGTCTTCTGCTCTTAGTAAGAGAAAGTTGTTGCAACTGAGGTGAGTGAAAGAGGCACAATATCAGGCCACTTGTTCCCAAAAGATACTATGGAAATAATTACCAAGAGACTTCTCTTCATCCTTCAGCAGTCCCTGTATCATCCTGGGGTGTGTTGGAACATGAGGAATACTGTGGGAAGGCTAATTGTGTCTGCACAGATTTTATTTGGTTTTTTATTTGCCGTATAAATTGCTTTTTCTTTTTACTGGTATTCCTTGGCTTTCCTCTGCCCCCTGTTTCTCCCTTCATTTGGCTTTGGGCATCACACTTTGCAAACACAGAAGGAAATAAAACGGACTGCCATGCTCATGATGCCTTCAGGAAGCTTAAGGGAGGACACACAGCATTCACATTCACAGCAAGAAGGCAAAGAAAATGTGAGCAAAAATGTTTACACCTGATGAGAGTTTCCTGAAATAGTTTTGTCCTGTGCTGACAGAAAAGGGGCCATAGACCAGCATCCTTGCTATTCCTCTGGCTGCTGTGGGAACAGGCATTTGCATGTTCACCTTCAGGATGGGCAAACATATCACACTCTGTGAGTCACTCCTGGCAGTGTCCCCCATGGAGCTCTTGTTTTGTAAAACACAGGTTTGTTTTTCCTGCAATTCAAAATGCATTACAAATGAATAAGAGGAAGAAAGAAACAAACCCAACAACAGCAATAACAGCTAAGAATCCCCAACCCAAAACATTCATCTCTTTGTATTTTCAGTTCAGCCAAACTGGAGACTCATCAGATAAATTATAATTTTTCCCTCAAAAGGTTTGATCTTGCAGACTTCTTTTACAAAGCCTTTTCCATTATCCCCTTCTCCAACAGCTGGCATCTCATTCTACTGTTAACAGTTCCAATTAGGGTAATCACTCAAAAACTGTAGCAGAAAAAGACACACTGAAAACAACTGCTTTATCTCTTTCAGGTATTTCTTCTTTTGCATAAATACCTAAGCAATTTAATTTTGCCAGAGTACTTTCTCAAAGGAGATTTCTGTTGAATGAGGACAACCATAAATCAATATAACCCAGCTTTTTTTGGTCACCTCTTCTTTTTAGTGCTCACAATAATGAGATATAGCTGAATTATGTTAACAGTGATTTTTATTACTATACTCCTCTCTAAAGCACCTGTTGGCATGGTAGATGGTCATTCTACAAAGTTCAAAATAAGTCAGCAAAATCCTATGAAGAAGAGTTCTCTCATCCCTCTCTTGTCTCCAGTTCATCATTTTATGCTGTTGAGATAACATTGGACGTATGAAGTGATGTGCTGAGTAACCTATTACATGGTTTATTAAAAAAAAACCAACAACAACAAAAAAATCCCCCAAAACACCAAGAAAGGAAAAGTAATTATAATAGTGTATTGTGCTCTGCAAATACAAAACCTGAGCTCTGGGCACATAAATGCCATTGTGGTGGCCCTTCCTGGGAGAAGACATGGTTATTGAGTCATATATAAAATTGAACGTGAGCCTCTCCAGCCAAAATTTGTGGTGTGAGAAGCAGCTAAAGCAGCAAGAGAGCCTGGCCAAAATGTTTTGGTCTCCTATATCATGAAAACGTTTATTCTGAAGTGAATCTGTAAAAAGACCATTTTTGGCTGCCCAGAACACGCCAGGAGATAAAGATACCAAAAATCTAGACATTAGCAAGCACAGGCCATGCTTTTTTTTTTTTTTTTTGGATAGATTAAGGAGTTAAAAAGAAGGAATATATTTTATCCAAGTCCAGCAAGCCCAGATGAAAGACTTCCATCCATTAGCAGGGATATTATTTACAAAACCAGATTTTACACAATAGGGTAAAAAGGGGACCGTAAAAATAGGGGCCATAAGAACTGATTTGGTCCCTACCCTTTAGCCCAAAGCATCATTACTTTTTGCATTTTTACAGAACCATGTGGTTTAGCTCTGTGTGTCATCACAAACCTGATGATAAACTAAAATAAGTGTGGAAGGCAGGTGTACACATCACCTATTACAACCCCTTCCTCAGAAACAGGCTTTGCTGTACTTGAGCAAACCCTGGAAATACAGGCTAGACAATCTCACCTCCACACCCAGCAAGATCATGGAGCAGGATTGTGGAACACATCCTCCTGGAAACCTTGCTAAGGCCCATGTGAAATAAAGCAGTGACTGTTGACAGCCAACAAAGCCTCACTGAGGATAAATCATTCCCAGTAGGTGGCCTACTGTGAGGGGATTACAGCGCTGATGGATAAGGGAAGGACTTTGATGCCGTGTACCTGAACTTGTGCAAAGCATTTGACACTGTCCCACACAGGATCCTTGTCTCTAAACTGAATAAAGTTGGATTTGACAGACGAACCACATGGTGAATGAGGAATTGGCTGGATGGTGGCACCCAAAGAGTTGTGGTCAGTGGCTCAATGTCCAAGTGGGGAGCAGTGAGGAGTGTCATCCCCAGGGGTCTGTACTGGGACCAGTGATGTTCAGTGTCCTTGCCAGGGGCATGGAGAGAGGGACTGAGGCACCCTCAGCAGGTTTGCTGGTGACACTGGTCCGTGTGGTGCAGGTGACACGCTGGAGGGAAGGGATGCCATCCTGAGGGGCCTGGGCAGCATTGAGAGGTGGGACTGTGGGAACCTCGTGAAGTTCAGCAAGGCCAAGCACAAGATCCTGCACCTGGGTCAGGGCAATCCCAGGCACAAAAACAATCTGGGCAGTGAATGGATTGAGAGCAGCTCTGAGGAGAAGGATTTGGGTGAAGATGGTCAACATGACTTGGCAATGTCCACTTGCAGCCCAGAAAGCCAGCTGTGTCCTGGGCTGCATCAAAAACTGTGTGGCCAACAGGTTGAGGGAGGTGATTCTGCCCCTCTGCTCTGCTCTCATGAGACCCCACCTGGAGTGCTGCATCCAGCTCCGGAGCCCACAACCTAAGAAGAAGATAGACCTGTTTGAGAGTGTTCAAAGGAGACCATGAAGATGATCATAGGGCTGGAGTATCTCTCCGCAGAAGACAGACTGAGAGAATTGTGGCTGTTCAGCCTTGAGAGGAGAATTTGAGCAACCTGGTCAGATTGAAGCTGCTCGTACACAAAGCAAAGGAGTTTGACTAGGAGACCGTCCCTTCCAACCCTAACAGCTCTATTACTCTGGGATTCCTTGATCCTGTGATTTACCATTTCCAATATATTTGTGTGTAATCTGTTTCCAAAAACCTTCACCAATAAATATAAAGGACTGAAATGAATATTCAAGGCAAATCCTCCCAAAAGGTTGAAGTACATTTTTAGGGCTCACTACTATTAAACAAACTTGCCTCAGATCACACAGCTAAAAAGCTCTTGCTAACAGGTTTGCCACTTGCCAATCTGTCAGCAGATTGAAATTAGTGTCAGAGGAGCAGCAGACAGAAGGGGGTCACATGGCTCTCCTCCCCTGTTCTGCCAGTTATAAACACAAAAAGTTTCCTATTTCAGAACATTTAACAGGATTTTAGGACACTGTTGCTGACACACATAGCGGGTGCTTCACTCTCACCGCATCTGGGAGAGATGATGTGTCAGAAAAATATGGAAGAGTAAGGGGAATTTTGGAGTATTATGAGTAGTCACTGTCCTAATTTATGTCTTATTTTGCCCTTGTGCTCATTTCAAACCCTCTCCTTCTAATGAAAACATGCACAAATTAGACATTATAAAGTCAAATGAGTCCTTTAAATGCTGCTTTGTGACAAACACTCTGAACCATGGCTGTATAGCAATTCTAAGGGTTTACATAAAAAGTTCTCTAGGGATGCAAAAGCATCGTAGCAGTTATCCGTGTGCTGTATAAACTTTTCAGGTCCCATAGAGCACTACAGCTCCAAAAGTACCCATCAGTTATTGAACAATGGGCAGAGAAGAAACTATCAGTAGAAAATGAATTATCTTTTTTTATTTCATTTTGAATTTTGGAAAATATATTAAAAAATCAGTAATAATAAATGGACTTTAAGAAGAGCAATGATTAAAGTCTGTGGTTCTGACATTTGAGATTAATAAATTAAAATAATTTCTAATCTTCTTTTTTGTTATACTCTCTTTTTTGTTATACTCACTCTCCACATACACAGAGAAAGCTTCTTTCTACAGCAATATGCAGCAGCACAGGCATTCCTAAGTCAATCACAGGTTCCCCAATTACTAGAACCTGTCAACTCTAGCAGACATCAGTTGATGCTTGAAGACATCAGTGCTGTTATTTATATCACTTCTCACTAGATTTATATAATTTGGTTATGCTAAAGACTGGAATCTGCATTTTTTTTCCTAAGTACAATAGAGCAACAGTACTAATAGAATTCATGAACAAGCTTCTTGTTGCTGTGAACATAAAAAATTTATATACACCTTACAGGTCTATCCAAGAGGCTATAATTAGAAAGGGCAAATTTTACCTGGAATATTTGGTGGGTTTTATTCAGGTCAACATTCTTACTCACAAAAGAGTCTTTTGAATAGGTGTGTGTTGCTGGTCATTTCAAACATTAGAACAAACCTACATAAGGCCAAACAAATGAACAAATGCAACTAGCCCAGAAAAGGTACTAGAAAAACAAGACGATACAATGAAAAGAGAATACATAATCTGACATATCTGGACTGCCTTGATCTTATGCCTTGATACATTGAGATAACAATGGGGAAAGAGATCTGTTGAACCTAGTAGCCCGTAAGCTAATGCCCACAAACGTGCAGCGCTCAGAAAGTCATCTGGGAACAGCCACGCGGGCTGCTTTGTTCTAAATAAACCTGCACCTAGTTCAACTCCTAGTGAGAGACTCCTGCTGAGATCAAGGATATATTGATCAGGCATCTTGGTGATAAATCTAAATTTCAGAAGCTGGGTTTTTGCCTATCCTGTGGAGCCTTTGAGAAAAGAAACGGGGAAGGAACATACAGAAGCCTTGGTTATGATCTACATGAATTGTCTGAAAGTGTTTATTTCCACCATCCTTCAAAATAATGAACAGCAATAGTATGAAAACCCATAAAGTCAAAATCCAGGTGAAAGCAAACAACTCTCCCCTGTCCAAAAAAATTAGATAAAAAATACCTTTGTATATACAAAACATATGTTAAAATACCCAGGTTTTTTAACAGGAAAAAGTCAAAGCTTTTATCCCAGGGCTCATATAAAATACTCATATTTTTAGCTTTTATCCCAGGGCCTTATTTTTTCCATGATCAAAGTCTGAAACAATATCCACAAAAATGTTCATCTGCAGAAACTATTTTCATATGCCTCAGCCTGAACTAAAAACGCTGTCATACATCCCATACACAATGTCAGTGACCAGCTACAAGTGCAAAAGCAGTCTTGGGATGTCTGCAAACCATTCATCTCTGACCTAATTAGAAAAGACATGGTTTACACCTCCATCCAAATAGCTGCTTTCCTGTTCACAGCTTATGAACATTGTTTTTTCTGCACTTTTTCATATGCTGGCTTGGCACACAGGTGTTGACATTGCTGTCCTATACTGCCTGAAGATTGTGTTCACCAAACATCCTGACACTGAGGAGCAAGAGCAATGCATGAGCATTAAAACAACCTCCCTTTTAACACCAGGGAGGATGTGGGATGGTCATGGTGGTTTATGAGCAAATCAGGTACCAGATTCTCTCCTACAGAAGCATATACATAATATGTTATATTCTGATTTTCAGTGACTATTTCCATAGGGATAATTGATGTTGCTCTTTTACATGGTGGAAGGGTTTGTCTGCATTCAAATGTTTGCTGTAGAATTTCAAAGAATTGCTAAACTATTTCAGCCTTGAAAAAAGTCATACAATACCATCTACAACTTCACTACTTCACAGATGTTTTAAACATGAGACTTGTGAAATGCTGAGATATTAAACCTCAAGCCATGTGGTTAACTTAGGACAGAATGTACAATAAATATGCTTTTCTATGCCCTCCTTTCAGAAGAGGAAAATAACAGAGATACTGCAAATAGTTCAAGCTACTAAAAAAAAAAAGACAAATAACCCTACAAGTATTTTTTTCTTCAGCTGGTTTTGAACAAGAAAGGTTATTACAAAGAAGATAGGCAGAAGTAGCTTTTCTGATGCCACATTATTATCTTGCAGAGTTTGCCCCTTCAAACCACTCTAGACTGGCTTCAGTGCTCTGAGGAAAAAAAAAAGGATCAATTTATTAGCAACATCCTATGAAGTACAATTGGTCTCCTGAAAGAGGCTTTCAGTTTTTGGTAGGACCTTTGGTAGGACCTTATGTTTTAATTACATAAAAATCGGATGGATGTGTGAAATTTATTGCATATGTGTAAGAGTGCCTTGAGATTGGTGAGTTGGAAATAAATATAGTGTGATGAATTAAAATTCCCTGAAAGGACCATAATTACTTTATACATATGGATAAGAACCACTACAATCTACCCCCTCCCAAAATAAACTCAAATTCTTCAGAAAGCACAACCCATTTTCAAATAAACTAGAAATATTCAATAGTCCTTGAAAAGAAAGACTGGGATTTACTTGGTGTTTCAAAGAATTTGTCTCCACATGTGCTTGTCATCTCCCTTCAGAGAACCTATACAAGATATAATGGAAACAGTATTGAGGGTGATGAAAATGCCAGAGCATCTGTCAGTGGATCACCTTATGACAGCAAGTGATAAGCCTCCTAACGCTGAAGTGATGAATGTGCCTGAATGTGGATGCTATGCTTGTGTGAGACAGCTGAAAAACACAAATATGAACAACTAGACATGAGGACATGCCTCTGGGGAGACCCCACTGGTTTTTGTAGTACTTGACTGATTCTAGAAAGCAGGACATTTTTACCATCAAGAAAGATAAGTGTGTCTTATCAATACAGCTCCATGGCTCTGAAGAGGAGCAGCTGGGATGCAGCGAAGCATCAATCCTATCTAAGTATCAAATGTGACCTTTTGTATATGTTCTCCTTACAAATGATCTTTCATTTCTGTACCTTCAAAGTTTTCATAATGCATTTGGAGTGCTTTATAACTCAGCAGTAATATAAATGCAAGTTGCCATGGGCTTATTCAAACAAAAGTTGCATAGATTGAAGTCAGAATTTCCAAAGTACAGATTACTTCACTTGGAGAAAGAAAGCACAGGGCTCCTGCTCGTAGTTACAAGCAAAACACAATGTACAAGGAGGGTTTGATTTACAAAGCGTAAAGGTCTAATAACATGTTTACATAGGAAACTGGAAATCTATAGGGGAGGAAATCCATTTTTGATGTATTGTGAAAGGGGGAATATTGATGGGAAATATGAAAATATATTTCCCAAGCTTAGTGAGTCAAAAACCCATAATATATCTTCCTTCTAAATGTTTGTCAAAGCTTTGGAAGAGCTTTAACACTGATTTTATTAAGATATTTCAGAGGATATACACACAAAATAATGAATCAAAATTATTAAACCATTTTAATGTAAATATGATAAGGAGAAAACTACCAGTTGAACTCCCACAAGAATAAATATTGGAGTATATTGGAGATGGATGCAGAAATCTATATTACAAATGGATATAAATAAATTCATTTGTATTTCTTTGAGCAAGATGTTAAAGAAGGGAGCAATCCATATTATTGACCTGACTTTAATAATTTTTGCTTTAGATTAGCCCAGTAAAACCACACATCTCAGCAACACTTCACAATAAGCATTCTAACTTTTGGCTAAATATTCTGATCGATAGCTTCTTATATACTAAACAAACAAACCCACCACCTGCAGTAGTCGGGTCTCAAAAGGTAACAGGCATTTTCTCAGTTTCTAATAAATGAATAGGGTGGTATTGACTGGTTGGTCATTAGCGTGTTTGAACAGACAAAGCTCATTCTTTGTTTACTGCTGCATCTTATTGCACACAAAAACGCTACAGCAGGGAGGGGGGACAGGTGCCAGAAATGGACAATTCTGAGAAGGCACCTGTGGAGGACTGTCCCTCCTCTCAGGTGGATGGAGCAGAAATCAGGGCCCTTTTCCAGCTAATTCAGGACAGAGCTAAACAGAAGAGGAAGGAGACAGGTGAGCATGAGATTGTCTGCACTGGTAGGTGAGCAGGATGGTTCATCTAAAGTAAAGCCATGAAAGAGGCATCTGTCTAATCAATAGAGACAATCTTCTGTTCCTCTGCCAGCACACAAGCAAGTGGTGTTTCCAGCTGTTGCAGGAGCAGCATGAGGAACGAGAGGGCAACTGTGGGAACAGCAAAGGCGCATGCTGTGTCTCCAGGGTTAGGGAAGGAGGAGGTTATAGAGGAAAAGAGGAGAAGCCTCTGGGGTGATGGAGGGCCAGGACAGTATCTGATACAGAACTATTCTCCTTTCTTTCATGCTGAAGCTGCTGACAAAGCACCTCCATCACATCAGTACACAAATCATGGCTGAGATCCTGACTGTCACTAGGACAGCCTCAGCTGTCTCCTAGAGACTGTCCATCAGATAACCTTCATGAACCTAGGGGAGAAGGTCCTTTCCCTAAATTCGTTTCTAGCTAATGCTAGAAATGCGTTAGCTAGAAGTGCACCCCTGCATGAATGGCACCTCAGCATCTCGCACAGGCTGTGTGAGCCTCACTAGCTCTGTGTTTTCCATCACATGCCTGATCCAGAGCTCACTTTGGAAACCCACCCCATCTTCAGGGGAGGCAGACGTCAGGGAGGTTTCTAACTCATGTATCAGCCCAGCACTCTTAGCCAGGGTTATGCCCAAAATTTACCACTGACATATCAGAAACAGAACTACCCAAGCAGGATCAAGGTGACCTTTCTCTGAACATAGACATGAGGGGTTATTTTGTGCAAGTCTGATCTTGAGGGCAGACAGGGCAAAAATGGGCCTTGTTTTGCCCCATTCAGCCTGGGGCCACTTTTCCTGAACACCACAGACTATTGCTCAGATATTTCCAACAGTGAAAATCCACTGTGGAAAGACTGAAAATGGGATACCAAGAACATTTGAGGGGGAAAACCACCCAAAATTTAGAAAGAAGTTCACAGGTTTAGTCACCATTCTTCCCTTCTTCAGTCCCAGTATTGTCCCTAATCCATTTAGAGCTTCCCAAGTAATTCTCTGCACTCAGGGAGACAGGTTTTCCATCTGCCTGAACCACATTTTTCACCTTCTTGATACTGATACATACCAGCTGCTCAATCTCTGCTCTCGTATGCACTGAAGGCAATTAATCAAAAGTAAAATTTAAAAATCGCTTCCCCTTTTTTGCTCATTATCTTAAAAAAAGTGTCTCACTGAGAATAACTATGAACAATTTCAGCTTGAAAAGTAACCCTTTCACAAAGTTATAAGCCAATTCTGAACATGACCTTTCAAATGGAAAGCTATGCAACTTTAACCAGGCTTCATGCTGGGTCCATAGAATATTTCAAAGACATTTCTTTCAGTCTAGCCCATTTTGCCACCAGTCTGTGCCATGGTAAGTTTGATTTCATATTTCTTTGATCCGTGCAGCAAATACTTTACATAGTTTAAAAATAGATCCATGAAGCTCCATCTATACTCTTTAGCACTGAAAGGAAAGTGAGTTAATAACCAATGTAACAGTCTAACAGTAGTGTACTCCTTGTGATGCTCTCATTGGAACAAATTCATTCCCACTGTAACTCCACTGACATTAACAGAGCTACCAGCTGGGATGAATTTGCCACATTTTTGTAAAGTGCTTTAGAATTTGATGTCATAATTCTCAAAAGACACCCTAGGAAAGATGTCTCTTTGCCTTTCTCGGCGTGTGTTCATGCACATGCCAGTTTTCTCAGCTTCTTCTGTTCCTTACATTTCTTTTCACACTGTCTCCCCACACTCTTTGAGAGTCTCCTTTTAAGCAAATATAATGCACCAGATATTCTTTGAAAATAAGTGCCTTGAGGTAATGATAACTCTGTTTTTGTTTTTCATATGTGAAGGTGAATTTAGCACTAGAGACTGAAGACTTGAAACCTGTTTCGAAGATCACCCATTAAAAATTGTCCATTTTTAAAATGGCTGTGTGTCCTGTTGCTCCAGAATAGGTATTGTGACACAGACTGGACTACGATACTATTTTTCAAAATGTTCACTGCTAAAATACTGATGATTTGAAATGAAATTATGGTATTACAGGTCAGAAAACAACTGAAATAGGTTAGAAAATTGTTGGCAACCTTTATTTGCTAGAAAGGGCTAATTTTCTGGAACTGAGTACATTTGTAGAAAAGTGGTTAGACTTAATTTCCTTAGAAAACCTTCCACATTCTTTCAAAATCTCCAAGTTTGTGATTTCAATTCATCTTCTGGATTTTAACTTTGAATTATGCAGTACTTTAAAAGTTATTAGAACTAAGTAAACAATTTCAATCAAAGTAAAGATTACAATTTAGGTTTTCAATTTTTTTTAATCCTGCATTTTCATTCTGATTTGGGAAAGGAAAAAAAGATAAAAGCAAAACTAAGATAAAAAACCTGTTTCTACATAGTTAGTTTCTTTTTTTTTCCAATACATGTTAGTGTTTAATCCTATTTCTATCTGTGATTAGAAGCCACAGATTTTTGTTGCCTTTCTGACTGGCTCCCATCATGTGGCTGTGTTTGCAGCATATAGAATGTCTCCTCAAACAACTGCAAAGGTCACTAGCTTTTGAAATGCCACTTATTGCATGTTTTGTTTATTGCTTTTTTCCTATTAATTAGACCATTTGATGTGTAGCTGTGAAAACTATTTTGAAGACATAGTGTTCCTGCTAAATCACTAAATAATCATTTAGACTACTAGAAAGATCTCCTTTTTAGCCTCAGAAGATTGTATAGTAGTTCCCTTAAGCAACATGGCTGAAAACAGGCTATATATTTCATATACTGCAGGCTTGGAGCAAATATTTTCTGACACTACACAATAAATCATGTTTTCTTCAACAGCAAATAATAGAACTGTACAGTACATTATATCTGCAGCAGCAACAAACAATTCATCATCTCTGACCTTTCCATAATGACAACAATTTGAAGAATAGAGACTAATTTAAATTTTTATATAATGTTTAAAATTTAAGGACTAAATCTCCTTTATACTAGATCCATGCACACTGCTCAGGTAATAAAAAGTGTCCTTAAAGTGAACAAATATGCAAATATTTTTTTCTCTTCAAGCTCTTACAAATCAACAGAGCAGAGGTTTCTCAGAGGGCTTGGACCTAAATGTAGCTCAGGTGGATGCACCCAAGCTAATTTTTAAATGACAAAATGGTAAAAAAAAAGCATATCCTGCAGGACCTGAGAATTTAGAGTTTGTACTCTGTAGTTGGCTGTACTGTTTCAGTCACAAATCTGTGATAAAAAAAATATCCTCATGCTGATAATGGGCTCCTTTTATCTCCTCACACATAATCTGCATGTTTCTTTCACTATTCCTGGGAAGGGTGGGGGACTTTCAGCTGGCAGACAAACCAGCAAGTTATAAGAAACTCCCTCCTTGGCATTAAACACAAGAAACCAGAGGTGCCAATTGAGATAATACCCCTCACTGCCAGTCCTTCCTGATGCACATCACCTCTGGCCTTTCCGAAAGTTTGGGTTTGAAATGCACACTGAGGCTGGTCCTCTGAAATTGCACAGATTTTGCCTCTTTCATGTCTAAGGTCTAGCTCTTTCCAAAGAAATCCCACCACATTCCCTCTACCACTAACTGGCCTCATATTTTTGAGCTTTTATCCTGAACAACAGATATGACTCATATTCTTTGCAGGAACTGCAGGGGTGGGGGGGGGGGGCACAAAAATTTGTCATGAGAGAGATTTTGCAAACTTCCAGTTTTATAAACAATTGCATTCCTAATACAGCCAGGAAAGATGAAGCAATGTATCTCAGGAACTCCACAACTAAATGCATAATCAGGGTTAGCTACTGTGGGACTGGAAACATTAAAGTTGCTTCTGATCCTCAGAAATTACCTGTTCAATACTGAAGTGAAAGGATGATGGCTGCTCTGCCCCTCTCTGTAAGGGCATGCAGTGCATCGTCTCACCCTGCACCTCATTTCACCCCACAAAAGAGCCACCAGTGTATAAGGGAGCAATCTGTGTCTTTTAGAACAGATTCAAAACTGTCTGATACTTTAGCTTGGTTTCAGGTCAAATGAGATGATTCCTACCATTAAAACAGAAATAAATACTTCTGGCAGCCTGAATGAATTAATATTTTTCATGTGTCTTTTTAAGTCATCACCTCAGGATATTTTATGGATGCTCTCTACAGATGGTGATACACATGGCCTTACCTTGATTAGCTCAAATTCTTTCAAGTACTCTACACAAATAATGCCCAAAATACATCTGATGTCTGTAGTTTTTCTCTAATGAAAGCTCAAATGTCCCTACTCCTCATTACTGTATGTGTCCTTGTGCAAAAGTTAGTTTCTTTGACTGCTATAGAAATAACCCCAGAAGCCAAATATTTAACGTCTTTATTGTTGCAAGAAAACAGAGATCAAACCCACAGTTATTCAGAGAAATTTGCCACACAGAACATTCAAAAAAAGAGAGGAAAAAAGTCATCCTTGATTATTATATCTGTAAAATTATTTGGAATGTATACTATATAATTACGACTGCTTAACAGCTTAAATTTCTTGGCTTTGCTTTTTGAGAATACTGTCTTCTGTGGACATGAGGTTACTGAAACAGTGCACTAGTGAGGGAACAAAACAAAACAGATGGTGCATTAATAATGGAAGTATTAGAAAAAGGGTACTCTTCCAGATTTCAATGTATTCATTAATATATTTTAGACAATTTAATTGCTTCCTGAAACACTAATTGAAAGAGTTTCATTTGCAAAAACCTAGTCTTGGTAATACAAACTAGGCACAGTGCCACAAAGAGCTTGAATGCTATAATAAGGAAATGAATAGAAGGGTTTGGAGGTTTTAATGTGTGTATGCTTATTTCTTTTAATGAAACCTTTACAAAAGCATAGAAAGCACCAGAAAAAGAAAGATTTACAAAGAGAAGTCAGGTTTAAGAAGTAATGAATGTTTAGAACACGTGAAGAGTATTTTTGGTTTTTTTAAAGTCAGCCCACGTCAAAGGAGGCTTTATTGGATTGGATTTATTGAGCAGAAGAGCCTAATGCAGTTTATTATCAACATTATACACTCCTAGACTTGTCATATCTATCAATCTAAGTGGAGGGTACTTTAAGAAGATTTTCTTCTGAAGATGTCTGCTTAAAATGCTTCAGTTTCTCTTCTAAATACCAATGGGTAGGTAAGTTTTGCCTGATTTTTGAACCTCCTCACCTGTTGCATGTAGGAAAATTTGAGTCAAACTTTCCTGTGATCAGTCTCTTATGCACCTCCAGGAGAGTGGAGATGAAGAGCAGACAGAAAGGCTGAAGAAAACAAACTAAATAAATGCACTGAAAAAAGAAGCGGTGCAAGTCTGTCAAAGAGAATATATAAAGCAAAAGACCAACAAACATGCAGAGAAACCTGAAAGAGAAGATCAATAATAAAGAGAGAAAAAAATCCAAACAGAAGGGCACACAGTTTCTAGAGCAGCTACTTTTCAAAGTCTCATGGGTTGGGCACAGTCAAAAGATGCAGGAGGTTGCAAAAAGTAGTTTCTTTTGGGGGCTGTTTTGGCAGTTGCCCACAAGAAGTGCAATTCCCACTCATACCATATTTGGGGGCAATTTTAATTCCCAGTTACCAAGCATCCACAGCTACTGGGATCTTACCTGTCTAGTTGGAAGGAAGCTAAATAATTCTTTAGAAGTTTCACCTGTACCAGCAGCTGGAGGATGAGCACACAGTCAGGCCAAGGCCTGAGCTGCACCTGAGCTGGACAGAGGTGTCACAATCTGATCACTCTGCCCTATGTGGAGAACAACTGCTCCCTCAGACCCACCTGCTAAACTATGCTTGTGTCAAAACAATACAAAAAACCCATCACTGTTGATCTTAGTCACAGTGTCACTGGGTTTTCACTTGTAACATTTTAATGAGGGGTAGCCAGACACGAGGGTTTCTTTCCAACAGATTCCATGGGTGACTGTCTTGTTGAGGAAGTAAGGGGTAGCTGAGGAAAAGATGGGAACATTTTTCTCTTATCTGACTCATCTGTGCTCAAAATCACATCTAAATGCAGACTCATGCTTCAATAGACCCTGCCCACTCATTGATTGTGTGTTAATATAATGATATTGGTTAGCTGTGGTACTTTTCCTAATTATGTAGTTACAAGGGAACAACTCCCTTTTTTATGGATATCATTACATCATTGCTAAAGTGCCTCATGTTATAACAGATGGCAGAACTATATGAAAAGGTAAAAGAGGACCTGAATCATGTTCCCTGCTACGTGGTATCTGTCCTCTCAAATATCATAAGATACTTGTGAAAATCTTAGAAAAAGTCTTTCTTGCTCAAGAAACCAACTTACATCCTAAATATTCATACACATTTGACTATATAATAATGATGTTTGTATATAAAGATTCCTTACATCGACATTTTTTTTGTCCTGGAGTACAGCTCAAAATCAACGTATAAAATTATTTGTCTATGATAGTATTCTAAAGTATTGCTGAAATAGCAAATAACAAAATGGTTGCTATGTGTTGCTGAAAAAAATTAAACATTTTTTATTTCCTAAACTGAGTGTCCTAGGTATGCTGGATGAATTCTAACCAATGGAGTAGAAAACTCCTCTTTTCTTTTCTTTTCTTTTCTTTTCTTTTCTTTTCTTTTCTTTTCTTTTCTTTTCTTTTCTTTTCTTTTCTTTTCTTTTCTTTTCTTTTCAGTTTGTCTGAAGTCAGGAAGGGAACTTTCTAGACATCAAAAAATACAATACGTATAAAAAATTTAGGCTAGACCTGAAAGGGAATGAGGATGTGACGCATCTAAATTACAGCATTCAAAAAGTCCCTGTGGTAGCTCAAACTGAAACTGCTTAGTATCACACTGATTAAGGAAAAACAAACAAAAAATAATCACACAAAAAATCCCCACCTAAATAAAGACAATACCCCAAAATACTAGAATTTATGCTGACCAATTTTAAGAAATTTAGCCTAATGCCATTTTGAAATATCCCTGAGGTTTACAAAAGGTTAAACATAGAAATCTAGTTCTGCTTTTTCATTTGAAGGAGTCATTTTTTTCCAGATTTGTTTTCATCTACTAGAATTATCGTCTGTAAGTAAATCAAGGTAGAGAGTCATTAAAACCTGCACCACAGTTTAATTGCCCACAGTAGGCTACAAAATTACTGGCAATTTTAATATTTAATATCTGATTTTGTATCTATAGAAGCTAAGGGCTTATCTACCTCATCTAGAAGAGATTACAAAACTAATGCAAAAACATGCCTATGCCCTCTAGAGCATTAGTAGCAGCTTGTTTTATGAATCATTACCGCCCTTTCCAAATTACCGAGGAAGAAGCAGTACACTCTTTGACAAATGCAGCATTTTAAACTGATGGTAAAGAAATATAAAAGTTTAACTGTAAACATTTTTTTTCCCTTAGGTGCCTTAAGGACTTTTGCTAGAGTTACATTTACAGTTAAGTCAAATCCTAGTTGAATCAGAAAATCTATTCCAAAGCAATGGCTTGTTCTTGCTGTTTTGGAGCTCTGTCCATATGTGCTAAAAGCCAGCTAAACTGTGTTTGGGTTGGTTTTTGTTTGGTGGTTTGTTTTTTGTTTGTTTGTTTGTTTGTTTTCTATTGAATATTGCAAAGTGTGAGGCATCTGGACTATTGCCAATGGCCACATTTCATCTCAATAAGCCAAATCTCAGTTAAGGGCCTCTCTTGGCTACTTAATTTGTAGGCTTGGTCCCCAGAGTCTGACTAAGTGCCAAGTCTGATATTTGTGTGAAATGCCTTAAACCAGGCAAATAAATAAAAGTATTTTGTATTCTAGCTCTTAAACTACACAAATGGAATGTGTTGGCTCCTAATGGTTCAAGTAACATGTGGAAGTTGTCTGCTGGTTGTTAAATAAAGTGTTATGAGATGAGGAGACCTCTGAGGAAGGCTGCAGAAATGTGGAGGTAATAAACTGCTTGCCTAACATTGTTTTAGATAATGAGAGAGCAAAAGAAGAGATGAATAAGAACAAAAAGCTGCCTGCATGCAGAATGCCTCCACATAGTTATAGATACTGAAAATATTTCTGTAGTCGATCTGCTGAATAAAAGGTACGTTTTCTGAATGTCATCATAATCTAAGGAGGTCTCAGTGCACCCTATATGTGAGTAGAACACTGTGGTAAGCTAAAACAAAATGGAAGAACTGGAAATAACATCTCATAATGGCACTTCAAATGGAAAGAAAAAGGACATGTTAGCATTCCCTAGCATCGTGAAGTTGAGCTGTGTAATTCCTGATTGCTACTAGTGACCTTCAGACAACAAAATTAGGTCAGTATGCGTCTGTAAAGATAGGAAAATTTTCATGAAATGGCAGAGTTGCATGTACAACAGAAAATGCTAAAACTTCAAACTGCAGAAAATATTATAACTAACAACTCAACATGTACACATTAAAATATATATGCGTAAAGATAAATGAGAACGAAAACATAAGGTTAAAAAAAAGGCTCAGGCTATTATTGCTAATACCACAAAATTCTATTATCTATATGTTGCTTAGTTTGTGATCTTTCCTCTTCTGTATGAAGTCTGCCACTCCTATCCATATCTTTGCCACTGTAATCTGGACTGCTGTGACATACCCTAACTTTTGGGAGCTTTTTAGTAATGCAGAAAATGTATCCTTCTGACTGAAAACTTGGGATGTGTGTTTCTGATGGTATGAACTAGCTTTTGTTGAATTTCTGCCTTTTGTTCACATTTGCCCATTCTTTGATAGAGCAGGACTTTTATTAGATTGCATTTCGCAGATGTTTTATATGGAAGGTTGTGCATTAAAAAATCCTAAAAAAACCCCTTAAAATAATGAAAGATGAATTGGTGCGTTGGACTAATTGACAGATTGGGTTAACCCCAGATGAAAGCAACCATTTGTTCACTCCTCAAACCAGTGCCAAAATCCCTGTATCATCATCACCCCTTTGGTCAAAAATCCAGAACTATGCAAGATGCTATGAAGAAAATTAATTCACTTCAGCCACACCCAGCAGAGTTGAGTAAAAAGAGCTAAAAGAGCTGATTTACTTAGCATTGTCTTTGTGCCTACTAGTCTGTCTGTAATGATGATTGTGGGTTGCTGCATTGAAAAATTGTGGTTTTTTTGTTTTCAGTAAAATGAAAAATTAGACTGGCTCAAATTAAAATTAGACATTAAAATATTAAGAAACAAAGACCTTTAAAAGATCTTTGTTTAACAGTTAATCAAAAGTTTCCTCTTTTTAATCCTCTGTTGAGGTTTTGTCATCATAATTAATAAATGGGAAATGACTGACTGACATATACTGTTGGCACTGCTTAGCCTATTGAAGTGTTAATGGACCAATTTGGCTTTTCACATTTCTTTTTATTGTGAACCTAGCTGTGAAGAGGCAGAAAGTTTTGATAACAGTTTTACTAATTTTTAAATTAAAATACTTTCACTCTGGAAAGGAAAATATTGGCAGTGTTAATAACTTGAAAGATATTAATTTTTAAAGGAAGGACAACTGAGACAGAGAAAAGGCTTAACTTGGAAACACTGCCTGGAGTTAATGGCATTTTAAATATAACAGTAACTTTGAGTATGACAAAAAGCTACAGAATTTGAAAGACCATATAAGCTGTTCCAGGAATGTGATAACTCAGACAATTCAGGGTTTTTTCACATATCTTCAGAGAAATTTTGCTTGAGAATATGAAACAGATTAAATTGCAGTCTAAAGCTGATAGTCTTGTTCAGCTGATAACACATAAATAATTTTTCATTTGTGGTAAGTCGCTTATGGATACCTTATTTTAATTTAGATAGAACATAATGATACAGTTTAAAACTGTCATATATAGAGATATAGACAACAGTATAGGCAGGCAGGCCTTTCACAGGGGAAACCTCCACTGGTGTCTCACTCACAGCAGAGCAGGGTGACACAGGTTACAGCCAAGAGCTGGGCTAAAAGGCTCTTGAACCACAGCCTCCAGCAAGTTCACCAGTCATGGATGATGATGTTTAGTGATCAACTGGCTCAGGGGAAACATCTCACCTGAAAATAAAATATTTCACATGGAAAATTTTGTTTCGCTGAGAATTTCTGGTTTTCACCTTGTTATTTTCTTTCATGCAAAAAATGAACAAAAAGCCTTAAGTACTGTTACAATGGAATTGTTCTAAGAAAGATATTTTTATTTTACTTAGCTTTACCTGGCTATGTTTGTAAAAAAGACCCTACTTGTCAAAAAAGTTGAATATTCTCCTTATTCTTCTCCTTCCTCCTCTTTTTATATTGAGGTTTCTCTACAGCTAACAGAATAAAAATTATAATTTGATTCACTCTGTCATATGCTTTGCTTTATAAAATATCTATTTCCTGTACTTAGATTTCTATTTATTGAACATATAGGTGTTTACTGTATCATATGTGACAATCAGCACTAGTTTTTCCTCTATTTCAGGTATTATTGAAATGTTCTGAACACTGAGATATGAGAACTGAGCAGTAGCTAAAGATATTAGTGTACTCTGTATTCCTATAGCCTGTTGGCTTTTTCTCCTGGGAAATGATTGGTTATTTTAGGAATATGGATACGAATATTACTCTTGCTATCTCCTTTTCTTTTTGTGTCACTGGCTGTCTGACATTTGTACTGCTTTCATTTCCTTCCTTATGTCCTGGGTTTATCTGTAAGTTGCTGTGATTTCTTTCAGTGGATGAGGATGTGTTTGGAGTTCTGGCTCCCAGAACTTGGGAATCCAAGATCTCTTTTTATTTCAGGCTGCCTCCTCACTGCATTTTCCCATCTCCCTGTGTACAGTAGCTGTCCATAGACAAATCACTTGGTTTAGAGCTACAGTGATGAGCTGCCCAAAGCTGGATGAAGCAATGAATGTACATGACTGCAAGGAACCCGTTTCAATGATCTGGGTGATTTCTTCCAGTCCCAGGTTTCAGTTTTCCAAGGCAGTATTTTAGTTCTTCATTTCTTGCTATCAGCTTTCAAGTAGATTTCATTTCTTTAGTATCATTCTTTCTTCTCTCACACCCTGCTTATCAATATCCCAGGGATTTGTTGCTTTTCAGCAGGTACTGCCCCTACGTGTAGCATAATACATTATGTAGTAGGAGATTCTGTTCCTAGGAATATTTTTGGGGGCGAAAGCAGCCAATAACTTTACAAGTGACAATTAACAATATTTGGGTGTTTTTTCCCCCACTTTTCCTTTTCTCTTTCTGCTGAAACTAGCAGGAAGTCAAAAAGCAGTTCTATGGGAAGCTTTTATCAAATAAATGAGTTTTCGTTTCAAAGCTGGAATGACTTGGAGCCACACAGACCTACAGCATGTGCATGGTATTTAATCTGAATTTTAGCACTGAGAATATTCTGTTGCATACTGTTATTTTCCTGGGTTTGGCCAGACTTCTACATATAGGTGGACAGCAGCAATCTTGGTTTTTTTTTTTCTCTCTGCATAATTTCTGCTACTCAGAGCTAGTTTTACTTGTTCTCTACAGTTATAAAATTGTCTTAAATTCGATTGTTTCCAAAAAGACATTTAAATATTCTTACCATAGCAAAGTCTCCTCAGGACACTGATGAAACAAGAAATTGCTGTCAATAAACTTTTTTTTTTTTCCTGAAGTGTAATCAATTTTGAACACACATAGTCCAACAATTGCACATAATAAAAAAACCCAAACAAAAAAGAACCAACAAAGAATGCACACTTCCATTATCAATTTTTATTTGTATAATAAAGCATGTGACTGGTTTACAAG
The DNA here is from genome assembly GCA_013399835.1 of Leptocoma aspasia. Classification (NCBI taxonomy): domain Eukaryota; kingdom Metazoa; phylum Chordata; class Aves; order Passeriformes; family Nectariniidae; genus Leptocoma; species Leptocoma aspasia. Next base: position 1,574 of record VXAX01000179.1, on the reverse strand, counting down.
GGACTTTACTTTATCAATGCTGGACTAGTTGAGATTGAAATCAGCATTTTTTGCTGACTTAATAATTTAGGAGCATTCACTTTTAAAAGAAAATAATGATGAAACTTGAAAAAGCAACAGTAGATGCAAAACAATAATTTCTGGGTTTCATAAGCTTTCTCTTTACTGACTAAAAGACAATTTTATATTTTAGTGTCACAGATTGATGTTGGATGCTGAAGTATTTGCTTTAAGCTGGTCTAATAACTAGGGAATTTCTGGCTTCATTTAACAAAGTGGTATCCCTGTCTGAAGAACTCCCCCAGGAAATGTCAGTTTTCATTTATGCATACAGAACATTAAAAATACGCAATTTGGTGTTCCCAAAATTTTCTGTATTGGGTGTGTGATATATGTAATGTGATCCAATATCACAGTTATATTTTAAACTGATACACTGAAAATAATTAATAGAAAATCTGTAAGGCACTTGCTGACTAGAGTTGTATGAGCTTTCAGCAACTAGAAACTAAAAAAAATATGAAATGTTAAGAAAATAAAAAAACATTTGAAATTTCAAGAAAATAAAGGTCAATAAGATCAACACCTAAACCAAGCCTGCCTAATCTTAGCTATTTTTCCATTAGTGTAATCAGGACTCAGTTCTAAAACACGCCAATATTCCTATGATTCTGAAAATCATAGTCATAGACATAACTACAAAAGCAAGAGAGTAATCCTGCTGAGTATAACTGAACTAAAGTCTTGCTTAATATTGAACCCTTTGGGAGAAATTCAGAAGTATGAATATAGATATATAGCTATAGAGATATATATACACACTTTGCAAAAGGAGTAAAGAAATCTTAGAAGGAACTGAGTGTCTAAAAAAAAAACTATATTCTTGACACTAATTTGTGTTGTGACTCTTGTGCTGCACATTAGGAATTTCCCTTTCCCAGTCCTTACTATTGTGCCTTTTTCCCTACTTTTGATTTCCTACCGTCAAGGCAGGCATTGTAAAAATAGCCCTCACTTGCTGCTTCTGCTATAAAACACTGTGTGTTGAATGGAAACAAAATAAATATATCAGCTATTATTCACACCCTTCATTATTTTGTTTTGAGTTGGTGTACTGACAATGGTATTTCAACCTAAATGACTTATTTTGGTATAACTTTAATCTCATTCCCTTCCAATTTAGTTAAATTTATATAAAAGCACCCTTATTTTGAAATGAGAGTGTCCACAGAAAACTTCTACCCAAAATAGGAAAAACTGTGATTTACTATTGAGATTGTTATTATAGTCCCACTCATGTCATAGACAAACCCAAAGTGATTAAAAGTGGGTAATAGTGATGAATTGCACAAAAGAAGAACACAGCTGACAGAGGTTTCACGGCTTGTATTGCTCTGTTCCTCATTGGAACTTTCCATCGATGGACAGTTCCACAATAAACTGGATCAGATTTCACCACATTTTGATTTATTGGAAAAAGTATGAATTGCTACTGATAAATAACAATTTTATTTCTTTTGGGGCAAGTCCATTGTTAAAAAGTTTGCCACAGTATTTAAGTAGAATATATATAT